>JAJGOT010000185.1:0-85000 GCA_022457155.1 Cladopsammia gracilis | reverse complement strand
TCATCAGTATGCATTTATGAAAAGAGTATGCACAAAGTGCGACGGCTGATACCGAAATGCGCGAAATATTCACGAACAGGCTCTGTAATGTTTCTGCATCAATAATTACACGTGCCAAGAGTGTCAACGCTTTGTTCTTTCTGCATGAAGTGTTAACAATAGCGGCCCGTGGATTAAAATTAGCAAAATCACCATAATATTTTTTGCATTCGTGTTTGCTCGGGAAGCCTTCGGAAGCGTAAAAACAAACAATTTTGTGTCCAAGAATTCAGCGCGGATAGAGAATTTCATGAGTTGACACTGCAGGAAGGTAAACTAGGTGTATTGTAGATTGTCATATCTGACTCAAAATTTTTAAATAGGCTTTCAAAGGGAAGAAATGAGGCTTCAAATTCTAACCTGGACAATTTTACTCCTTTAAAAGCTAATAACTTTTAATTGAAGTTGAAATCAAAAAATCTGAGTCAGATATGACACAATAGACGTTTTGACGGACCAGTGAGTGGTGAAATCAACTTGCTTTGTGTTCTTCTCGAGGAGCAAACTTGGACACAAAACCACGTTTTTAAGGAACATATAACTTTGGTCGCTTACAGCATTGCCGCAAAGCGCGATCTCTTCAATAAAAAACAATCCTTATACACTTCCATTATTCGCCAATATCTCTGCCCGGGGGGGGGGGGGGGGGGTACTCAACAACGTTTTGTACGGGGATGCTCCGCCCCAAGGTCCAAACCCTTACCCTTTCATATACCGTCTTTGACAGAAAAGGTACCCCTTTCATATACCTTTCATTGAAAATGGTACCCCTTTCATATACCTTTCAATGAAAATGGTACCCCTTTCATATAGCCTTTACTTGCGTCTGTTTGATATATTTTGAAAGGCCCTTTTTATAAGACTTAAATGGCAGTTTTCCCTACCTTTTTTACGCCTCAACGGCGTGTTTTCGGTTCCCTTTCCTATCCTTCGTGAAATCCCTACCCTTTCATATACTTCAACTCGTGAAATCACGACCCTTTCATATACCTCCAGCCTCAAAAAGGTACCCCTTTCGGGCGGAACATCCCCGTATAGCCCATTATAGGGAGTACCCCCCCCCCCCCGGGTATCTCTGTTAAATTGTAGCGAAATCGGCTTCCAAACGTTCACGATATAAACGTTTTTCAAATTGGCACCCCTGCTACAATTTTGCCTTATATAATTATGAATTTATTCATGGCCAGGTATCCCCCGCGACCTTAAGTATAGTCAAAAGTACACAGTATTTTTCAAAGAGTTAAAATAACTCTTAAAGTGAAGTTAAATTAACTCCTTGCACTGGAGTTAATTTTTTCGGAGTTATTTAATCAACTCCAAAAAAAGAGTTATTTCCCCCCCAAAAGCAGTTACCTTGCTGTATAGTAGAGTTAAATTAACTCCATTAGTGGTTGGAGTTATTTTAACCCCAGATTCGGAGTTAAATTTGGAGTTAAAATGACCCCAAAAAAGGGATTATCCTGAACCTAAAATTTTTACTCCACTTTTGGAGTTAAAATAACTCCTTGAAAATTACAGTGTATATTCTTAATTTTGTTTTTGAGTGAACTCTTTGGTAGTTCTCTCAGAAAGCATGGTATCTCATTCCATAATTTTGCTCCAATCCTAGAAAAGGCTTTTCTTATTTCAAGTCTCAAGTTTTTTATATAGAAGTTATTAGAAGTGGAGGATCGTGTATCGCAAATCACATATTTTTTTCAGTAAAATTACTTTGCATGTGATTGAGTTTTATGTTGCGCTCGGATAGGATATACTGATTGAACTCTCGTGAAGGATTTATTTCTTAGAATTTCGACTCGTTTGAACCTTAGAATTTTAAGATTAGCTTCGGTTATTGTATCTGCAACTGTAATAATCGTACATTATCTATGATTTATAAAATGCCTATCTGCACAGTCACAAAACAAAAATCACAGGCTTTTACTTTAAAAACACTAAAAAGTATAATAAAAAGACTAAAAAATACTAAAAAGTATAATATTTATTTATTTATTTATTTATTTATTTATTACAATCTATGGATTAAAAACCAATAGAACCTATAGTAAAACCTATAGAAGATGGGATAAAATGATGATACAGAGCAGTATATTTACCCGAACCCTTTCAAGCTAGACTTGATTTTGGAAAAAATGAAATCCACCTGGTCCAAAAAAAATACCACCCAGCTGATGATTTAAGGGAGGGTTTCATGGTTCGGCACCTGTGCAGGCTATGATGTGAGCCATTTTAATTTCATTGTTTAGACCAATCGGACGTGAGTAGATAGATTTGGCGGGAAATTTGCCGGTGAAAATGTCGCCGTCAGTCCGCTGATTGAATGAATGATTATACATACCTATGTGCGCCATGAAAGCCACCTGAGAGCGTAGAATAAATCCTTTGGGTCAAAGGTTTTATTCAGTGTTGACTTTGTTGATGTAATCCGTTGAAACTTTCTGTGGATTTTGGTCTAATTAGTGTATGTGGTCATTGAAGTAAATGCGTGTGTTTTTGAACCGATAAAATTGGTAAAAAGGGAATAAAGCATTTCAATCTGTGCAAATGCGCTGAACCGTGAAACCATTCCTTTACTGCGCCTTTCAATAACATGCGGAATTTGAATTCCAATTTTTTCACCAACGGTTGCATTTTACACTGCCGTCAATCATCTTAGCTTACCTCTCAGGAAACAGATCTTCACTTCATTGAGTTCAAAAGGTCACGTCCGTGCATTATGATTCGTAGATTTCGATCCATTTTGTTTGTTTCTTTTCTTACATGGTCCATTGGCTTTCGTATTAATCATGATTGACGGAAGGGAATAACGCAACCGTTGGTGGAGATTTGAATTTCAAATTCCGCATGGTATTGAAAGGCGCAGTAAAGATAGTTTGGAAATGATTTCATCCTTTAATGTACCAGTCAATTCCAAGACCGCCCATCCCCCCCTCCCCCCCCCCCCCCGGCATACCCCGGGCATTTGACGACAGGTTAGGCACCGCATAGTGGGGCATTTGATGTGAAACGAGGCCCAACGGGGCGGGCATTTGACTTCAAAAAAAAACGTTGGTCAGCGGTCGCAAGATAAAAGATTTCGTAACCCATTCTTTCCGGTTCCACGTGTCTGTTAACACGTTGTTAATTGTGCACTGTTTTTTCAAATATTTATTTGGAAATCAGATCAACGGACAAAAGGAGAGTGACTAAGCAAGTTCTCTGTTTATATTTAGTATTTCGAAACACATGTTCAGAAGTTGCAATATCGTTCTAGTTTTTTCGCTGAAACTAAATCTAGCTAAGAGATATATAAACAACAGACAACAGCACAAGCAAAGATTGCAAGATATTTAAAGTGAACATGAAAGATAATATAGATTTATATGTTGGTCGAATTCAAAACCACAACTGAAATAGCGGCATATATCTTACAGAGTATGCGATCTCACCTCAAAAACAATCCAAACAGCACCAGTTTATAGATTTGTCTTGGCAAGTCTACAAAATAATGTTAAAGAAAACCATCCAGATCGGCTAAAAATTGTTTTGACTTCGCAAATAGCGTTTAAGGTTACAGTGTACCTTCGGGGGTGTCTCCAGTATAACAGCCCTAGCGTCTTAAGATTACACTTAATATACCTAAACCCAGATATCAAATTAAAGCTTATAGAGCTGGCTATCTAAATATGGAAACCATTTGGTAATAAAATGAATTGTCGAATTTTTTACGACGTCTAAATTCGAACGTCCGAATCGGCTTTAAAACGCTATAACTCAAAGCGATTATTATATTTTGCTAATTTGATTTGTTCTCGGATTTCCGGACACGAAGCGCTAAAAAAACTTGTCGGCGATTTCCCATATTTAATTGCAGTAAAAAGTTACAGAATATTTTCGAAAAGGGGAGAAAAAAAAATGGAATGATCGCACGGAAATGGCTCTTGACGAAAAAGTTTTCGGAATTAAGAAATTCGCCGAAACGTTTTTGTTGATTATATATTAGCCTAGCTTCTGTCCAAATTTAAGAAAAATCGAACAAATTCCCTTTGAGTTGTAGCTCTTTAAAGTGTCCCCAACAAGCGAAAAATTAACTTTGAGAAAACGGCGCTTAAAAAAACATATCGCTTAATAAACAAACTCCGCCCACAAAAGTTATACCGTCATTTCTCCGTCAATTTTCACTATTTTTCGATAATTTTTTTTTGGATGAAAGTTCATCCTGTAAACTTTATTTTAATAAATAAATAATTGACTTTGTCAGTTACTAAAGTGGGCAATAAACATCAGTATTTGATTTCCTGGCAAATTCACTTTGTCCCCGACAGCAGTGAAAAGCCATGCCAACAAGACCATTTGATGCAAGTCAACACTCCCTGGCCTTGGAGGGGGGGGGGGATACTCTCCTATATAACCTGTATGATGCAGCCTTGGTCTAAATATCCCTCTACTTTAAAAAAGGGATTTCATACCTAATCCACCACAAATATTCAAGGCCTTGTTTACATGGAAGAAAATGCTTCTAGGCTAGTGCTAGGATGATTTTAAAAGTTCATTTGGTTTACATGCAAAAATGCGGCTTCCAGGATCAACTCTTCATTTAGTTTACATGAAAAATTTGGCAGGATAGCCCCAGTTATTTTGACTTTGGCATGGTTGCAAAGCAAGAAAGCGGGTGGACGCTTACAGATAACCCTCGGGCATCCGAGGTGGTTTTATACCTGAAGCTAGGATCAACCTATTGCTAGGGCCAAATGCAACCTTTCGCATGTAAACTGAAAGCAGAAAACATATGTATGTTATATATGTATATATGTAGTATATATGTATTTATAAAATAACTGAGATACTTCGCGCGTTCTGATTGGCCAAAGACCTATTAACTATTGTGCCGGTAAACTCATAGAAAACCGCGCAAGCGAAACTGTAAAGTAAACAAAGTTCAATTTTCCACTGCATCAACACAAGCGTGAGGAAAAAGAATTTCACAACTCGAGCCGGTTTAGTGTCTTATTGCATATTGTGGTCTGTTAGAAGATGAGAAGAGAAGATATGTTTCTTGTAAACGATAAGTTGCTGCTCAAACCTACAAAATAAAAAAAATTCCCACACACGCAAGCAAAAAACGGCTTAACGACGAAAGAACACTAAGCTTTAATATTTTAAAACTGATATCAACAACAGGAATATATTTTCATTTAACATTGGCTTGGAAAGGCTTACATGCAGCGATCAATGACAATCAAAACAACCTCGATATGTACTTTGTGAAGTTCATTGAACTGAAGGTTTAGCTATTAGTGGAAAGCTCAAAAATTATGGATCCCAAAGAGAAAACAATGGCTTTCAAACTGAGGAATTTTCGATTGAAATTCACTGAACTGAAGTTTATAAATGTTCCTACAAATCCTAAGATAACTTCTAAATAAGACGGATTTTCACACAGTGGAATTAAAAAGCAAGGCTTATAGCTTTGTTGTTTAGGATAATTAAGCTCAATTATTTTACGCCGATTCCATTTATACGCTTTATCGTGTTTTGTTTTTTAGATATTTTCATGGAATACTTTTGTACCAGATGCAGTTAAAATTCTGATTATGTGTCCAAGCAAGGATGATCAATAAGCAAGAAGAAAATGAAGCTAACAAAAATTACAAGCTTTTCTTGTGTTCTCCCAACATCCCGCGTGGGTTTATAACGCCGGTAAACTCATAGAAAATGTGTTCTATTGCTTAAATATAAGTCTTATAGTGTTAGGATCATCCTAACACTGGGATCAACCTATTTCCATGTAAATAGGGACAAACTTGAACATCACTGTTCCTAAAATCGAACCTCTGGCTTGTTAGACATTCAACACAAGTTTCAATCCTGAAGAACAGCACTCGAGAAGAAAACTGCTTTTGCATCACTGTAAGGTTCTGGATTTTTGATATCCAGTACTTTTATGTCGTCATACATCTTGAATCCTTCACTGGCTAAAGTCTCTGCAATGAAATTCTTGCTGAGTGGAAAGGTATAAAACCTTTCTTGGCCTACCATGTAATAACTTTCCCCCAGGACGCCAAACATGACTAAATGACCACCAGGTTTTAGGTATCTCTTCAATTTAGCAATCGCGCGATGATAACCTTCGTTGGATGTCACGCAAACTTCTATGCATAGGCTTGTAAATACGACATCAAACATGGCTGACTGCGGGCCCCAAGTAGAAGGCCATTTCACTGGATCTTCCCACTCGATATCACACGGTAAAATATAGCGAATCTTTTTTCTTAGCTCAGATTCTCGATTGGCAGCTTCTTCGCTTGAATTGCCCTCCACTTTTTCCACGATAGATCTGAAATAAGTAGACCAATCGTGCGAGTCGGGCAAATTTTGTCGCCATTTTTCTACCGCTTGCCGATTTTTCTCGGTGTACTCAGCAAAAACGATTTCCTCGACATAAGGAGCGGCACTGATGAGGTCGCTAATCGTTGCTCCACCGCCAAAATCTAAAACTCTGAGATTGTTCCTCGGCAATTTGGACCAGAATTCGTAATGGCACCGTGATTCGAACATATCCCACTCAAGGTCTTCGGGATTCGCACCACTCTGATAAGTATTCAAGTAAGTCTTGGTGTCAAAATAATCGTGGTAATCCTTTCCATATCTTACTTCCATACTGCTTAGGTATTACTTGACGGCAGAAGAACTGGAAGAAATCAGTGGGACTCTGCTTTCCCTGGTGAGTCATAAAAGGGATGACTCAAAAGGACCTCATTAAATATTCTTTACACTGCAGTCTTCGGATAGACAAATTCGGCTAACGCATTGTTGTACCCAATTCAAACCTTTTGGGATTAGAACTCTTTGTTCGTCATATTTCCATATCAATGAAGCATTGACATGGAAATTATATGGAAATATTGTGAACAAAGAATCTTATTCCCAGAAGGTTTGAATTGGGTACAACAATGCGTTAGCCGAATTGAATATTTACAAATGTAATGAGGTCCTTTTAGCCGCGACCTTTCCCTTGGGCGAACGCAGGGTGTGGCGCAATACAATACCGTTACGTCATAACTCTGTCACGTGATCTCTCTTGGGTAACTTCGTTCCCAGGGCCTCTCTCTCTTCAGCTACGTCATCATCGCTGAAGAGAGAGAGGCCCTGGGAACGAGGTTTTCGGAGAAATCTGTACACGACCCGACCCAAATGATCCCCAACATCGACCTAAACACGACCCGAAATGATCCCCGACCCCAAATGATCCCTAATTTTTTTCACACGCGACTTGAAATGATCCCCGAGGAATTATCGGAATGGAATGGGATGACTTTTAATTCCGAAGATGCTATAATTACTAGAATAAAGTAAATTAAAGAATTTTGACTCGAATTGTTTAAAGTGTTTAGCTATGAGGCTGAAATTTTCTGACTTTTCCTAGAATTTATCTAGGGACATTTTGGTATCCATAACATGTCAGTGTGATTAACCATGTTGCCATGGCAACCGATTTTTGACACATACGTTTTCAAAATATTAAAATATGGTGAATTTTTTATTTTAAGATCTTGTTCTTTGACTTATAGTGCATTTTCTTGTTAGAATAGTTTTTTCTTGGGACTAATTCTTGAAAGACATCAAAAATTTTTAACATCAAATGTTTGGGGGGGAGGGGTAGGTTAATTTTTTCTTTTTGTACTATTTATTAAATAATGCTTCTAAGTTCATTGTTTGGATAATAGACATTAGTTTGATACGTGTTTTATACATTCTGATCCTTTTCTCTTTTGGATATTTTTTAAATTTTAATTTAAACAAAAAAAAAAAGAAAATCCAAGATGGCGGATCCAAGATGGTGGACAATAATTTCAATATTATAGTTTTATCGCTTTTTATTGCTTTTTCTCGCTTTGCAAATGTGTCCTTGTTTGTATTTATTATGTTTTAATATTAAAAGAGATGGTTTTACAGTTATATTTGATATTTTATGTATCTAGATGGAAAAATATCAAAGAAACGTCGGAAAAAACAAAAAATGACGTCATTGTGTCGTCATAATTAGGTGTGGCAGGTCAAAACTGGGTGTAAGGTTTCCTTGTATGGAGGTGAACATTGTGTGAAAATTTCATGGTCCTAGCCCTACTGGTTCCAGAGATATAGAGGGGGGGGGGGTCCGAGGAGCCCCCCCCACCCCCCCCACCCCCCCAGTCACAGAATGCATAAAAAAGCCCAGTCTGAATAGGGTTAAGCCAAAGCCAAATTTAATATGTAGATTTAATAAGTTCACTGTTACATTTATCTTGCTTTTATTTTAAAGGATTTGAGTAAGGAGGAAATGGAAGTCCAAAAAGCGACGGGAAAAAAAGTAAGCACATTTTAGAACTTTTAGTGCGCTAAGTGATGAGCTATATTTTATCGTTCACCTTTTCCCATTAATAGTTTATGTGTACTGCTGTAGAAAGAAGTGAAAACTCCCACCAGCCTTGATATTTACACCATTTTAGGTCATAGAGCCTTGTACGTAGTTGTGATTTGTAACCCATTCTTTCGTTTGATTTATACTTGATTTGATCGGGTAGCACTGAAGTATAAACACTCGGTAACAACGTTTTGTTCGGGTATAATTTTTTTGGTTTTGTTTTTTATAAACCTCGACTTTTTAAGCAAGGTGGAAAAACAAACTGTGAAAAGTCGATCACGTTTGTGTGTGCTATCATACGGCATCGAAAACAAACTTGAAAGGAATCGACAATATTTCCTCGCGCTTATAAGCCGTTCATGGTATAAATGTTGAAAAAAAAATATTGTCAAAATTAAAATTAGGATCGTCACTTTTCAGTGGCAAATGACAAATATGTTTACCCAAAGTGTTTATCTGAAGATAGGTTTAAGTCACATTACAAATAAAATATTATAAGCTTACTTAAAGTGGTACTATGATCAAAAATCGTGGAAAACTCATTTTTTGTTTTCGTTATCTGAAAAAGGTGTACATGTAATAAATTATAATAATAAAAATAATAATAATAATAATAATAATAATAATAACTTTATTGTTTATATAGCGCAAAATACATTTATATATGATCTAATGCGCTTTACATGATCATAAAAAATAGATTCTTATTATTTAAGTTATTGAATATTATAATAAATGACATTTCTTGTGTGAGTATATAAATTATATCATTGGTAAGCTATTTTAAAAAGATACGTTTTCAGTAATTGTTTAAATTTAACAAATTTACACCGGTTTTCCGTGGTGTGGACCCTTATTTACCACGATTTACGTCATCACATGGTCAAAATGTTGTGGACTCACGAGGCGCAGCCGAGTGAGTCAGCAACAAATTTTGGCGTGGTAAATAAGAGTCCACACCACGGAAAACCGGTGTAAATTTGTTTTTTACAACAATATTAAGAAAAAATACAAGGAAAAATCGAAGTCTTGTTACAAAACTGGACAGCAAAGAAAGAGCAAGCGTTGTCTATAACTTTCACGCAATCTGATTGGTTGTTTTCAAGCGCACGTGATGTTAGCGTCAGCACCGTTGTCTGGACTCTCATTTACCACTCACGTCGACCAATCATATTGCGAGTTTAGCGGCAATTGTGGTAAAATTATTTATAGATGATTCATCCCTTATATTTCGTGGAAGTGTATTCCACAAGGAAGGAGCTGCTACCTCAAAAGCTCTGTCTCCAGAATTTCTTTTCGTTACATTATGTACAATTTCAAGGAGACGACCGTTGTCATTGGAACGTAAATTATAGACTGCTTTTTCAGTTTAACTACGCCTATTAACATGTGATATTTTTATTTCATGTGGTATTTTTATTTTATTTTTATTCAGACTGGGCTTCATTTTATTAACATGTGGTATTTTCATTCTACTCTAGGTCAGTGATGGTGTGGACTGAGCAAAAAGACTTTGTCATGTTAAAGTGCCTATCACCCCAAGAAAGTTCTTTTCAAAATCAACTTTATGTGCATTGAATAGTTGAATGGTAAAATATTTCTTGTTTGTGAGTTATAGAGATTTGAATTTACGAAATGCTAATTAAATGACGTCAACCCGGGAATTTGCCATTATTTCTACGCTAATTTACAATGCACAGTTTACAGCTTGAGGATAATTAATTTGATAAATACTAACAATAAACTGTGGATAGTCAATTGATTCGTAAAAAATATTACTTGGAGGTGAAAACAAGTAGTTGTATAGTAAATGATTCCTGGGTTGACGTCATCTAATTAACATTTCGTAAATTCAATAATAATAATAATAATAATAATAATAATAATAATAATAATGATGACTTTATTAACGTGTCAGTCAAAATCTAGCAGAGGGAATTCCACACTGCTAATAGGGGACACCTAACTATCTAAAATATAATCCAAAAAACACAAAAACAAATCAATAAAAATTTAAGACCAAAATCTACTAAGAAAACAATTAAAAACTACCATTGATTCCTCACTAACCTAAACACCACAAAACTCTAATTCTATAACTCTGTATAACAAATCTCTATGACTCACTAACACGACGTTCAAAACAAGAAATATTTTACCATTCAACTATTCAATGTACATAGAGTTGATTCTGAAAATAACTTTCTAGGGGTGATAGGCACTTTAAAGGAAGTGGCGGGGAAGGAGTGTTCATCAGTAAACCCGGAGGCAGGGAAAGGGGCAGTGCATGGCAGGGTGTGGCAAGCAAATTCAACAGTTCGCCACAGTTCTGTGTCAATGCCCGAGCTGTAAGAGATACGTTTAATAAAAATTCATATCCCAGTTTTCAAGTCGGTGTCTATGTGAACAGATGATATGCTGTGGGATTTGCAAATTATCAAAAAGCAACTGCAGATCGTCTTTTGCAACTCGCAATTCAGTGCGACATTCGGCATCCTCCCAATTGTCGATGTCAAAGCGCCCAAACTTCGAATAGTGAAACACTGACTTACCAAACGGACAACGTTCTACAACAGCTCATTTCAAAGTCTGAGGACTGTTGTCTTTCGTGCGAAATTAATAACATATTTATGTTATATTTCCCTTTTCCATTTATAATAATAATAATAATAATAATAATAATAATAATAATAATAACATTTATAGTGCGCAAATTCCATAAAATGTTCAAATGCGCATGACAAGATTAAAAACAGAAAAGGCTAAAAAGCTAAAATTTAAATTAGGAGTAAACTTACAATAATTTAAAAGCTAAAATTACAATTAAAAGTAAACTCACAATAATAAAAACACTATGATAAAAATGGACGACGAAAAAGGTGAGTTTTTAGCTTGGATTTAAAAATGCTAACTGTGCTGGCGCTTCTTATGTCAAATGGTAGAGCATTCCACAGTTTCGGTGCAGCAGAGGTAAAAGAACGGTCACCTACACGACACGTAATGGAGAGTAATGGATTGCTAGGGAAACAAATCGAATTCGAGAACATAATCGACGTCGCTGTCCACCTTAATTGTTCTCACCTTGCTAAATCTCTTTTACCCGCAACGCGACGGCGTTGTCTACCCAGTCTTAATCTGTCATTTCTTGTGCGGGCGCCGTCCTCATCTCACGTCACGTTGTCCTTGCTGAGTGTCGTAAAACCAAAACCAAAGTAATTACTCCGACCAATCACAGCAGTCGTAAACAATTCAATGAACCAATCAGAGCTCGAAGCAATTACATGTCGGCGGCGCCAAGCGCGGGAAAATGCGTGCGAGCAAGTCACGGTTGGTTTTGATTTTGCTTCTGATTGGTCGAGAAAGTGGCACGAGATTTTTTAGCCAATCACAAAGCGTAGCAATGCAAAACCAAAGCAACTGTGTAATTACTTTCGATACTCAATTGAAAACTGCTCTATCATAAGTCAGTAACGTCAGCAAAGCAATGCCTGAAATTTTTTACATTTGTGCGTTAGGCACGTCTCTTTGCTTTTTATATCACAGTCAGTGTGTCCAACTGAGTCAAAGAAGCATTCAGAGGTCCTATAGGACTGATTACTTGTTCAAGAATCCCCGGAAGCATTATTGTTCCTCCTATTAAACAGGTATTTAACGTGCTATATGCTGGTCAAATGTAATGAAATCTAAAGAATGATCTAGCCGCGACTTTTATAGGAACTAGGAGTTAGGTTGTCAGTTATGTTTAAAATACGTTTGCACTGGAATGAATGGATGTTTTTATAGCGGTACACACCAGAGTGTGTAGTTTTGGAATATATTAATAACAAATACATGCACCGCAAACATTTGCTGTCAAAACACGCCAAATGCAAAATTTATTGAGTTGAGATGCTATTTTACACGAAGCAAAAACACATTTTAACAAATGTCACTTGCTGTTCATCGATAGAACATAGTTTAAATGATATTTCAGTACGTCGTCCAATATGATGTTTCATGCAAGCAAATATGTCATAATCACAAGTCTTTTAAAAGCCCTGAGGCTTATAGCACAAACTAGTTCGTGAATCCGGATCAATACTTTTAGTTTTGAGAAAAGGGACGAAATAGATTTTGAGATCTTCTCTGACGGCGGAGCGTATTTTCAATTGTGGGGGGGGGGGGCTTGAAAGAGAGCGCCAGAGACGCGATATTTTTGTTTTTTCTTTTCAAGCTTTATATTTACGCTTGGGGGCATTTAACTTTGAAAGGTTTTAGTGGCGTTCGTTCGATTTTTATAACTTAATCTCCTAATAAAGCATTCCTCCAGGTTATACAAGATTGTGTTTCAGTTGGTCAACATTTGCTATTGAACAAGAACTCCACGAGTAGTAAAACCGGGTTTTAACGGTTCGGATTTTCATCTGGATTACTATCAAAATATCTAACAAGGCCCTCGCATAAATGATGTGTTACTGTTAGCTAGCTAACTAAGATAAGAAATTGAGCCTTCAGGGGCGTAGCCAGCATTTTTTAAGAGTTTTGAAACACTCCACCTACCTCCTCCCTCCACCCTCAAGTCCCAAACCTTTCTTCTTTTTTTTTTTAGACTTTTTCAGGTACGCACGTGCGTATGTACGTACAGGTAGCTACGCCCCTGGCCTTGAATGCTATGTTTAGTCACATCATTAGTCATGTCACCACGAGCTAAATAGTAAACAAATGGGTCAGTTTACACAGTGACAGTTCAGTGAACTCTGACTGAAGTGAATATGTTCGCACAAATACTAGAAGTTATTGATCTACAGGAGACACTTTCCCTTTTGGGAATGTCACTGGAATGCGAAAATTATTTGCCAATGCATTTTTCAAAATGCTTGCCGTTTAGTATGCCGTGAATTACGCCAGATATCTACAATTCCCAAAATACCATTTTATCTGCTCTCTATCTCAGTGAACGCACTTGGACATTTGCGTTACCCAAAATCTCCCTTTCGAGTAAAAAACTACATGTTTCGTGATTCGCTTTAGCAAAGTGAAAAAGACGCAAGATAAATTTTGTTTTCCTGACTTCTTATGACAACTAAGTGACCTTATCTCTGATTTACATCGCTATTAAATGAAGACAGATGTCCATGACAATAACTGAATTATACCATAAATGTTTATCTGAACGCTTAACAAACTTAGCCTGACTTAAGTACCGGGGGGGATACTCAACAAAGTTTTGTACGGGGATGCTCCGCCCCGAGGTTCAAACCCTTACCCTTTCATATACCGTTTTCAACAGAAAAGGTACCCCTTTCATATACCTCTCATTGAAAATGGAACCCCTTTCATATAGCCTTTACGTGCGTCTGTTTGATATATTTTGAAAGGCCCTCTTTATAAGACTTAAATGGCAGTTTTCCCTACCTTTTTTACGCCTCAACGGCGTGTTTTCGGTACCCTTTCCTATTCTTCGTGAAATCCCTACCCTTTCATCTACTTCAGCTCGTTAAATCCTTACCCTTTCATATACCTCTAGCCTCAAAAAGATACCCCTTTCGGGCGGAGCATCCCCGTATAGCCCATTATAGGGAGTACCACCCCCCCCCCCCCCCGGGACTCAAGTCGACTTACGCTAAGTTAACTTAACGCGGACTTACTGTCTAGTGTGAACCCACAATGCTTATCGTCAACATCTCGCCCTTAAAAGTTTGCAGTTTATAACCAGCACGATTTAATAATGACTGACCAAGCGTTTTTGCGTGAATGGCCATATTCTATGGGCAGTTCAGGAGTAAGAAGTTAAACTAGAACTTCTCTATTATAATTTAGAGATTTGATTGACAATTTAATGAGATGGAGGTGAATATATTCATTGAGAGCTTTGGTCTGAATGTTCACACAGTTTGGGCTGTTATATAATTGAATTTGACAGTGAAGGCGATAAAACGCGAAAACTTTTTTAATTAATAATTTACTAATTTGTCAGAGTTTTCATCACCTGAACAGTTTGCGAGACGGAGGGTTTTTTTTTTACAGCTTTTATTGAATGAACCTACTTTTGGGTTATAAACAGTTTTTAAACTCTTAACATGTTTTTTTTTAATCATTTTTTTCTAATCAACAGTCACACTTTGTAAAGCAAAATGGAACCGGAAATCAAGAGATTCTACGCGTGGATTGGCCCAAGTAACGGTTATGCTGCTATTAACTGGCGGGCAAATCCACCCTTTTCTGAATATGATTGGGTTGGAATCTACAAAAGCGATAGCAAAGGAATGGATGACTATCTGACTTGGAAATGGATTTCTAAGGGTTCTCCTTATGTTACTAGCACGATCATCGCTGATTGTCAAAACGTCAGATATTTCATCTGGGAGCCGGCTAAGGAAGATTCAACAAAAGGCACCCGCCTGTGTCCCTTGACAAAGTCACTCCGGCTTCATTACTTGCTTCCATTTCAGGTACGATATAACGTCTGGCAATATTGTTGCAAAATTATCTTGAATTTTTTCCTTATATAAACATATTAATTTATTTTTGAATTATCATATTGTGTGCGAGTAACACTTTTAGTTCAAATAATTTATAATTGCAAAGCGATTTGGTAAAGAAACTAATAGCCCCGGTTTTTTCAAAAGATGGATAGCGCTATCCACCGGATAAATCACTATCCAGTGGATAACTAATTGGTTTTGTTAATGCTTATCCACTGGATAGCTATTTATCCGGTGGATAGCGCTATCCACATTTTGAACAACCGTAGCCTGGACTATATGTTTTCAATCCTTGTCATTTCAACAAGTCAAGGCCGAACTTAGAGTTCTCAAGGGACCACTTCGTGAACAGATGCATAAGAATACTGATTTCCCTTTCAGGAGGGTACAAGGAAGTGATGCGTACAAGTGGCTTGAATCTCAAAGGCGAAGTTAATGCTCAAGATGAGTACTTGCTGCATCCTGGTTGCTGGGTAACCTGCTCTTCAGGTGGCTACGCGGAACTCAATTGGAGAGTCGCAAAATCGCCAAACTCTGACGACTGGGTTGCACTTTACTCTGATGTCAACAAAAGCAATGACGATTATATCTCGGGTGCATGGCAGTGGGCTAAAAAAAGTTCCCCATACGTCACTTCCGAGGGATATTCACCTGGCATGCACGCAAGGTTCATCAAGGCGGGAAGTCCATATATTGCTCTCAACCGCTCCACGCCCATCGCGAAAGGCTATTTTGACCTACAAAGCATTTACAGTCCAACGGATAGGCAACTCGTGAAAGCTACAGAAGCCGCGGACTTAAATAAGGTGTTGAAAATCATGACAGACCAACTTCAAAAGGCTGTAAATTGGGAGCCTTCTGTCTTTTCTCCAGGCATATGGCCGTTTCCAGAAAACTTGCTGTTTAAGAATCTCTCCTATGCCGAAGTCGAAGTCATTCGCCAAAAGCTCTATCCATCGCAATACTACGATGTAATCATGGTTTACTATGAAACCTACAAGATGGCAATCCAGATTGCACATGATGGCGAACGCTATGCAAAGCGTCACGCCTTCTGGCAGATATCAATGGCGCAGAAATTTGGCCAGGACTTTGCCAAAGCAATTGGTAAGGCCCATGAGATAGGACGCCCTGGTACAAAGGAAGACGACCGAGTGGATGCCCTCAACAATGCAGCTGCTCTCAAACATGCAAGTGATCACCCTGGAGTTGATCCTGCCGCAGCTGCTAACACGATGTGGTCCAAAGGATTGCTGCACAACTTCAATGAAACATGTGCTCCTCAACATAACAAAAATGAATGGCCGTAACTTTTTTTCATTTCATTATCAAAGTATTTTCCAGTCTGCTTTAACTCTATTCATTTTGGAATGAAAGGGTAGGGATTTTACAGATGAAGTATGGGAAAGGGTAGGGAAAACACGAGTTGAAGTAAAAAGGGTAGGGAAAACTGCCATTTAAGTATTATAAAAAGGGACTTTCAAAATATATCAAACAGACGCACGTAACGGCTATATGAAAGGGGGATTAGCGATACCATTTTCAATGAAAAGTATATGAAAAGGGTACCTTTTCTGTCAAAACTGGTATATGAAAGGGCAAGGGTTTGGACCTCGGGGCGGAGCATCCCCGTACGAAAATTTGTTGAGTACCATCCCCCCCCCCCCCCCCCCCCCCGGGCATACACATGTAGTATATTGCGTCGTGCAAAATATACAGGAGTTCGATGACGCCAAGAATAGACTTCGAAAACAACGGGTCCAAACCAACCAGAGATTACGTACTTTGTACGAGGTATAACGGATCTTATCGTTTTTATATTTAGATGTTCAACGCAGTTCACCTTTGCATTTTGCGAATGTAGTTCTTTGTTTTAAGATCATTACATTGCTTTAACAATGTTCAGTTCGAAAAAAAAAAGAACAGAGAGGGAAAAGAAAGAAAAATGTTATTCAATGTCCCTACCAGGATCCAATCCCGCGAGCGCTGGTGCAGCACGATAGCACTGCACTCTACCGTTGCAAATCCTGTTCACAAGTATTAAAGTTGTAAGATTAAATTTTAATATTTTACCCATGTCAATGTTGAGGGTAGAAGTCTTATGGTGTGACCATTCAAATAAAGGATGTTTGTGAAGCAGTGGTTTTTTATTGTGCTGATTTTTTTTTTAGTATTTAAAGCATGAAATTTGGAATTTTTCTTGGATTTATTGTCACTCCTGGGTCAATAAGAGAAAAAGATTCAGTCATAAACACAGTGCAGCATTACACACAACAAAAATTCACAAGAATGTCAATTTTGATTTCTTGCCTGCCTGTGAATAAATCATGTTTCATGAACTGTAATCCACTTCATTCCTTGAAGGGAAACTTTGCCCTGAAGTTCAAACCCTGAAACCTTTTGTGTGGTAATTTTTGTCAAAATGGTACCCTTTTGAGATACCCTACCCTATGAGATACCCTACCCTATGAGATACCCTACCCTATGGGATACCCTACCCTATGAGATACCCTACCCTATGAGATACCCTACCCTATGAGATACCCTACCTTATGAGATACCCTACCCTATGAGATACCATACCCTATGAGATACTCTACCCTATGAGATACCCTACCCTATGAGATACCCTACCCTATGAGGTACTCTACCCTATGAGATACTCTACCCTATGAGATACTCTACCCTATGAGATACCCTACCCTATGGGATACCCTACCCTATGAGATACTCTACCCTATGAGATACCCTACCCTATGAGATACTCTACACTATGAGATACTCTACCCTATGAGATACTCTACCCTATGAGATACCCTACCCTATGAGATACTCTACCCTATGAGATACCCTACCCTATGAGATACCCTACCCTATGAGATACCCTACCCTATGAGATACTCTACCCTATGAGATACTCTACCCTATAAAATACCCTACCCTATAGGATACCCTACCCTATAAGATACCCTACCCTATGAGATACCCTACCCTATGAGATACCCTACCCTATGAGATACTCTACCCTATGAGATACTCTACCCTATGAGATACCCTACCCTATGAGATACTCTACCCTATGAGATACTCTACCCTATGAGATACCCTACCCTATGAGATACTCTACCCTATGAGATACCCTACCCTATGAGATACTCTACCCTATGAGATACCCTACCCTATGAGATACCCTACCCTATGAGATACTCTACCCTATGAGATACCCTACCCTATGAGATACCCTACCCTATGAGATACCCTACCCTATGAGATACCCTACCCTATGAGATACCCTACCCTATGAGATACCCTACCCTATGAGATACTCTACCCTATGAGATACTCTACCCTATGAGATACCCTACCCTATGAGATACCCTACCCTATGGGATACCCTACCCTATGAGATACCCTACCCTATGAGATACCCTACCCTATGAGATACCCTACCCTATGAGATACCCTACCCTATGAGATACTCTACCCTATGGGATACCCTACCCTATGAGATACTCTACCCTATGAGACTCCAGACTAACAGACTCCTAACAGACTCCAGACTCTCCAAAACAGAGCTGCCAGGGTGATAACCTCCTCTTACTATGATAGACGATCAGTTGAGATACTGGATGAACTGGGGTGGGATAATCTTGAAACACAAAGGACAAGACAACTAGCCATAATAATGTATAAATTGAAAAATCGAAATGTACCTGATCATTTGGCTCAAATTTTTAATAGTACAAACTATGTATTCTTACAATCTAAGAAAAGCAACATATAATTTAATTGTACCAAGACTGTATACTGAGGCTTGAAAAAATAGCTTCCACTATAGAGGGGCAGTTCTCTGGAATAGTCTATCAAATACTATTAAAGGGCAGACAAGCCTGAAATCGTTTTTATCATATTTGTAATTTAGTATAGTTTTAATGACCATTTTTATTTTTTATTGCATGATTTTTGCACGGCTCTCTGGAAGAGCATTTTTATGAATGAGATTCCGTGAATAAATAAAGATGATTGATTGATTGATTGATTGGGATACCCTACCCTATGAGATACCCTACCCTATGGGATACCCTACCCTATGAGATACCCTACCCTATGAGATACCCTATGCTATCAGATACCTTACCCTATCAGATACAGATCCTATTGGGCAGAGCCTGCCTCTATAGTCCATTATAGAACTGGGGAGGGGGGGGGAAGTTTCTCGTATATAAGCTATAAGGGTATGCGCTGCTGTAAAGGGTATGGCTTTCAAGCTGTTTAGTCTGGGATAGGGTATAGAAATCAGAGAGTTTCGGTCAAGAATAGGGTATCATTTGCCAGGAAATTGATCAGTGGTGTGAAGAATTAACTTAAAAGTTAGAAGAGAAAGAGCCTTCTGAACGGAAAAAAATTATCGTGGCAACATTGTTGACATTGTTGCCATTAAAAACACTAATAGTGATACAGTTCTAAAAGTAGCAGGTCTGGGATAGGGTAGGGATATTCGGTGTCTTAGTCCAGAAAAGGGTTGCAAAATCAGCTTAGCATGGTCTGGTATAAAGCGTTTTCACTGACGTCATATCAAAATTCAGAAGCCGTTTTCGATTCCAAAATGTTTATTGAATTGTAGAGAGTGTAAAACTACACATCTGGGCCAAATTTTGAAGCACAAGAGCATTTAGTTCAAGAGTTATAGGTGAACGAGTGTTAGACATTTTTAGTAAGAAATGTATGGAGCGGCCATCTTGGTGTACCACTTTGGTACACCAACATGGCGGACAAAAATTCAAAGCCTGAATTACACCAAAAATCCCATCACAAAATATTGTATTCACTATAAGTTCCATTAAATCGGCTCATAAGCATCCATAATTCGAAAATAACTTTCAACTGGTTCAATTTTGTTGATTTTCACGGCTTATTTGAAATAGCGTGACGGATTGCGTGACACATTTAAAACCTTTATAAATCGGAAGCAAAACATCGTTAAAACCTGAAACTTTTTGTGAAAGATTATAACACTGGTATCTACATACCGTGTTAGAAACAGCTTTGTAGGATGTATACTTTAGATTTTTGAATTTTTATGACGTCATGTGAAAATGCTCTATAGGGTCCCGGGCGGTACTCCCTTTGTTGCCACTGCCATCTATTTTATAATTATTGCCACTTACTCTTAATTTTATTGAAACCCCTGGATAGGGTCACTTAATTGCAGTATCCACCCCAATGCGCAAAACGAAAAAGATATGGTCTGTTAAAACTGTACAACACGCCTGAATTGGGCCTTAAAAAGGGTATCAAATCTCAATTTTCTACCCTTGAATAGGGTCAGGGTTTGAGAACCTTGGTGGCACACACCTATCCTAAATTGTCGGGAGTACCCCCCCCCCCGCCCCGAGTATAGGGTAAGAGTTTCAGAGTCCCAGCGGCATACCCGCACCCAAAAATATAGGGAGTACCCCCGCCCCCTTCCCCCCCCCCGGCACTAAAGACCTTTCCCTGTGAATTACTGTGTGCAATGTTGCAAGAAACATCACACATATTAAAGGCCCAGTATCACCCAAAATGCAATGCGCACCCAATGCCTCAGGGATTGAATTTAACGGAGTCGGAAATTCCAGAGAGAGCAAATCATGAGCGGGCTTGTCATTTGGAAACAAAAATAAACAACCGCAAAGCCCAATGGATGATACTGCGCCTTTAAATAAATTCAATTAACTGATTGCTTGTTGACAAAGTCAGTCACACTCTCAACAAATTTAAAATAATTGTACTTGATGTCATATTCCATGTCATACCAAAAATTTATGGCAATACATCCGTGAGATTGTTGTACATGATGAAACCATAAAGAGGGTAAATAGAGCATCTCACCTGCATTCACTGTGCATGTCACAGGGTTAGCTTTTGCATATTTAGGATACCTTTTGAGATCTGGATTTAGTGGATCAATTGCAATCCAAGGAACTTTGACTAGGGGCAAGACTCCTGTAAGATTCTCACTGCTTTCATCAACTATTTCAAAATCTCCGCTGTCTGTTGCTTTGAATCTAGCTGGTGTGTAAAGTTCATATGGAATCAGTGGAAGATCACTTGGTGGTAGCAATGTAAATGTTTTGCTACCTGAGATCACACAGTATAAATTTTCATAATGGTCTTTATGCATGGAGGTGATGGCTCTTTTGTCACCCATCCAAAAGTTCACCGCGTCAGGATTTTTACCAAAAGCTTCTGTTGCCCACGAAATTTCGGAAGCTGCTTCATCGCATAATTCTTTAAACTCGTCAGTTAAATTAGAGTTTTGTTTCTGAACGTAAAATATTCCCCGATCTTGGATCTTTCCTTCCAGATTATCCAGGAATTCTGAAAACTTCATTTCCCGTTCCTCAGGCATGACGAATTTCTCCCCCACAACTGCATCAGCGTATCCATTTGGTGTCACGGCAACGGTTACTGTCCTGTGCCCGATTTTCTTTTTTAAATAATCGTTATCCCATTTCTCAAGCGCTGGCCAATCGTTGAAAGCGTTCTTGATTATTACAGGAACATTGGGGTTAACCCAATCTCTCAAAAATTCCAATGGCCTCGGAGCTTTTTCAAGTTTTGGCACTTCTGAACTGAGATAAAGTTCTCTAGCTTCGATGGAAAGATTTTCTAGCGCTTCTAATAACGTATTTACGGAGGCCATTGCTTAATGCACAAGGAGCCCGTTGGGCTTCGAAACTGGCTCGTTTGGTCTCATTTTCCACCCGGTTTTCATTTTAGAGTCCACTACAATCTAGAGTCTATTAATATGCACAGACCAGTCCACATTTACATTCCACAGTCCGCTTTACATTCCGCACTCTGCTTCAAAGAGGCTGCAATTTCAGGTCTATATCTTTTTCTTTGAACTTTGTATTGTTTTTTTCGCTTTAAAATCCTTGAAACCACCTACTACAAGGAATCAGGATTGTTTTTTGGAGAATCCGTGACGGGGTTTCGAATAAATTAACAA
The DNA here is from genome assembly GCA_022457155.1 of Cladopsammia gracilis. Taxonomy (NCBI): domain Eukaryota; kingdom Metazoa; phylum Cnidaria; class Anthozoa; order Scleractinia; family Dendrophylliidae; genus Cladopsammia; species Cladopsammia gracilis. The sequence continues at coordinate 63,120 of JAJGOT010000185.1, read as the reverse complement.
TATCAACATGATCGATCGAATAGCGTGACATAAATACGAGATGTTCGGAATTTGAACGTGACTCCACGGAGTAATGCTTGAGAACCTGCCGGGACGTGTTTTATTCAACGATGATTTGGTTAGAAAAATTCAACTCGCTTTCCTTTTACCAGAAATAGATCGCATCCGAAAATCACAGAGATTTAATTTTTAACAATTCCGTCGAAATTAGAACGGTAAATATTTGAATTATAGTTGCCGACATCACTGATTACGCCATTTCTGAAAACCGGAAGTTAACTAGGTACGGTGTTGGCCGCAGCAAAACCGATTCCCGGGGCAGGTGACACGACAGAAAAAAAAAAAAGGGTATTTTAAGAACTGACTCGCCGCAGGGCGGCGAGTCAGTTAAAAATCAGATGAAGCTTTGTTAAATTGACCCAAAACGAAGCTCGTACAAGTACAGTAAGTACAAGTCAGGCCGCCATTTTGGTTCAGTGAAAGCGCGGCTGCCAAGTCTAGTACCCAGGAATTTTCGTTTTGTTCTGCACTGACAAAAACTCCTTGCTGTAGTAAAACAATTTGCTCGCCTTTTTTGCTCAATTTAATATGCTTTTGATTCTTTCTGAAGAGCAGAAGGAGCACTTGAAGTTCCTGACATCTTTAGACATCGATATAGTCCTAGAGTTTGCCCGAATTTCACTGGATTCCATTCTAAAAGGCTCGTCAAACCCAAAGCTCTTTCAAACCGCGGCCCAAAAACTGGGGGTTGAAGTGAACACAATCAAAAATGGAATCAGCGGCTTGCAGCATGTTTTGACGGAAAGTTCACGCTTGATGATTGGCGAAATAGACTTTCAGGATTCTGTTATGACGCTGGGATTCTCCGAAGAAGTGATCGGTGCATTGTTGAAGATGTATTTGGCCAATCGCAAGGAGATCAGAAGCATTCTTGGGGAAATGAGTTTGGGAATTCCACATTATCATGATCTCGAGTGGAGATTCGATGTAGAGTTGGCCAGTAGATCACTGCAGCATCAAACAAATCCTGTGGTGATAATGAGATTGCATACAAAGGAAGGAGAGAAGAAGTGTGCAGATGTTTTGCAAACTGATCCTGTCAACTTGATTCATCTTACGTCTGAGCTGGAGAATGCGATGCTAGAAATGAAAACTGCACACTGCAGAAGAATTGTGAGGAATATCAAGTGAACGAAATGTATAAAAGAAATATACTTTAGTCGCTGCTAATGGAAGCTTAATAGAAAGCTTGTAGTTTATGTAGTTTAAATAAAAACAAAATACATGATGCTGCTGATGATGATGATGACAAAGCCAGTGTTCCAGGCTCTCAGATAAGTGGGGATGAGTGATTTAAAAAAAGGGGGGAGGGGGAGGAGGGTGGTTGCAACCCCCTAAACCCCTCCCCTGGATCTGCCCTTTTCATATCACAAAAAGAAAAAATGTTGGGATTAGTAACCCAAGATCCAAGTAGCTTTAATTAAATTTTTTGTTAAGTCCTACAATAGGATTCCATCCATACAGAACAGGAAACACATTTTGACTTGATATTTGATGCTGGGAGAGAAGTGGTTAATACTTTGTCAACCAGTTATACAACCACAAGTAGTAATGTTTCACTGAAAAGTTAACTAAATATTCACTTTCTTTACCAAAAAAAAATGTTAATTGTAGCTTTGAGAAACTAGGTTGAACTTTGTTATTTGTTCTGTAAAATTATTTGTTTTTGGAAACTTCTAGCACTTCTAGGAACTTCTTATTCCACAACCAGCTGAAAGTGGTTGGCTGAAAGCTGATTAACAACTTTAAAAACATCTATCCAACTTATCCTGACAGGGCTCGTACGGTCATGGAAAAACCTGGAAAGTCATGGAATTGTATAATTTAATTTCCAGGCCTGGAAAGTCATGGAATTTAAGTGTGGGACATGGAAAGTCATGGAAAATTATGTTCATGGTACAAAATCACTAAGGCAGCATATGTTGTGGGAATAATAAGGCAAGATGAAAAATTAAAAAGAAAATGATCATTTTGATAAAATTTTGAAAACAACTGTTGAACTCTTGGTCATGAAAAATTTGAAAAGATCATGGAAAAGGTCATGGAAAGTCATGGAATTTTAAAATCTGAAAAGAATACAAACCCTGCCCGAGCATCAGAGAAATAATGGGTGTGGTTACATGGTACACTATTGCTGCAGAAAATGACTTTTTTACCACAGGAAAATACATCCAGTATGTGTGACCATGACATTTATTGTGGTAAAAACCTAGGGTGTTTGGATACCCAAGGTAAATTAACATACAGGAAATGCCATTTCCCGTGGTCTGTGTAACCCCACGTAATGTCCACTTGTTGTGTCTTGTCAGTAGACTTAAGAGGCGATCAGGGAATCAGGTTAAATGTTTCAACACCACTTTTTTAGGTTTACTTTCTTTTATTAGTAATATGTTGAAGCCTATTTACATGTGTTGCAGTTTTTACTTTGCTTGTTACCTACTCACATTAATAAAAACTGTTTGAAAAGCAGCAAGGAAAGTTATAATTTTGATTAACTTGCAATAAGTCCCTTTTATTTGATACAATTCTAAAACATGCATTGATACAATTTTAAAACACATTGCCAAATGCACAATTCGAAAAGAAGCCATAATACAACATGCACTTAGATTTAAGGGTGAAACACACCATGCAACACTGCGCACACTTAGACAACACACAACTTTGTGTGCAATTTTAGATGTAGTGTTTCACTGTGTTTCAAAATCTGGGCCTATAGAATAATTATATTACATTTACAAATAAGATAACGAACCCCTGCTGTCTATAACAACATTGTAATTCATTAATTTGCAATGATGTTGAAATTAAACTTCACTTAACTTTACTCTATAAGAGACAGTAGTAGACTGGCTTTACTGTTGAAAGCTGTAAGACACAAATGACATTGCGCAAAACATTGGCTAAGGAGATTTACTCATACCTAATGAAATAAAAAATTGTATGTCAGAAAAGATGTGTTTCATGCAATAACATCTTGTTCAAGAAATATAATTATAGTAGACTCTTGATAATTCAAACCCCCAATATCTACATGACTCCATAAGTGGCTCTAGGAGTTAAAGTGTCAAACCTGATGAGACATCCCTCAGAAAAATAATGATAAAAAATGCCTAATATTACTGGTTACCTCTACATGGTTCGTACAACTTCAGACAAATAAAATTCAAGGACTTTTCAAGTACTTTTCAAAGACAAAAATAGTTTTAAAGGACTATGTGTCATTTACGAAATCGAAACTCTTTGTCCCCTGGTGCATGAAATTGAGGCAAAGATTACAATTTTGCTTCATGTGCGCATTCACATATTATGCCGACACTTTCACTAGTTATTTTCGGGTTTTAAAAGTCGCAAGCAAAAAGTCGGAGCAAAATCGTTTAATTTATCAGAAAAGTGATAGGGCATACACAGAGTCCTAAATTTCAAGGACTTTGCAATACCTAATAAAGAAATCAAGTACTTTTCAAGGACCTTAACCAAATTAAGGACTTTTCAAGACGACTGCTGAAATTCAAGACCTTTTCATGATTGTACGAACCATGTTCTAATAATGCTCAATTTATAGCCTCCAGACCCCACAAACAAGCACCCATATTTCAACCTACAGCTGTAGCTAGCTAAACTAATGTTATCTTTTTCCTCTAAATGCCCTGATAATGTTGAACTTGATCACCATCTTCTCTCAGTGTCTCTGGTCTTGAAATTCACTCTTTTTCATTGAAGGTAATTTTGGTGAAACAAATGTCTTAACAAACTTTCTGGACAGAATATATAGTATGGAATATGAAAAAATGGCACTGTTTTTTCAGGCAAACTTCTACTTAGGGTGAAGGAAGGGGAGCAGAAGAGGGGGGGGGGGGGGGTGGGGGGATTTCAGGGAGAAACAAACCCCTCCATCCATTTCCACCTCTTAGTTGACTAGTAGCAATGATTATTATTGATATATATTTATGATCTATCTACATAGGGAGAAGGAAGGGGAGCAGGAAGAGGAAGAGAAACCCAGGGGGGAAACAAAGTCCCCCATTTCCCCCTCCTAGCTGACTAGTAACAGTTACTATGTTATGATTTATCTGCATAAGAAGAAGGAAGAGGAGCAGAAGAGGGAGGGGTTCCCAGGGGAAAACAAAGTCCCCCATTTCCCCCTCCTAGCTGACTAGTAACAGTTACTATATTATGATTTATCTGCATAAGAAGAAGGAAGAGGAGCAGAAGAGGGAGGGGTTCCCAGGGGAAAACAAAGTCCCCCATTTACCCCTCCTAGCTGACTAGTTACAGTTACTATGTTATGATTTATCTGCATAGGGAGAAGGAAGGGGGGCAGAAGAGGGTTGAGGATCCCAGGGAGAAACAAAGCCCTCCGCCCATTTCCTCCTCCTAGCTGACTGGCAGCAATAATTATTGATATATATTTATGATTTATCTACATAGGGAGCAGGAAGAGGGAGGGTAACTCAGGGGGGAAACAAAGTCCCCCATGTCCCCCTCCTAGCTGACTAGTAACAGTTACTATATTTAACTATTATAGTGCAAAAGCGTGTGTGACATCGCCTAATTCTTAGCTGACGAGGCCATAGGCCTACGACCTTGTCAGCTAAGAATTAGGCGATATCACGCAAGCTTGAGCGCAATAATAGTTTTATAATTCAACACATTGATAACAAAGCACAGTTTGAAGAAAAAATATTGAGGCCGGTCTGTCATTTTTGCATTCCCTTGTCAAAATGCGAAATTTACCTCCTTCGTTGGATATACATCATGTAGACATAGCATATATTGATAACTTTTTTTACCATATTTGGGCAGTGTATGAATGTGTTGAATTCTAATATGATTTATCTGCATTAGGATAAGGAAGGGGAGCAGAAGTGGGATAGGATCCCAGGGGGAAACAAGGCCCCATCTTCCCCTACCTGACTAGTAACAGTTACTATGTTATGATTTAAATCTACATATGGAGAAGGGGAGCAGAAGAGGGAGAGGATCCCAGGGGGAAACAAGGCCCCCCATTTTCCCCTAGCTGACTGGTAACAGTTACTATGTTATGATTTAGTCACTTTCTTCGTCTGATCTCTCATCCATTTCCATACTCATTTCATTGTCCTCTTTCACTTCCATGCCAACCTCCAAAGTGAGCTGTTCAAGAGTGTCTCCCAACATGTGAACACTAAATGTGTCCTCTCGCTGAATACCTACTGCCTTGTGAAAGTAGCCAATAGCTTCGTGATGATTTCCGAGAAGACTATACACAAACCCAAGGGCAGAGAAAGTGGACGCTTTGTTTGGAACTAGAATCAGTGCCTGTTTATGGTACCGCAATGCTTCCTGGTATCTCTCCAGTTTGCGGCAAGCATGGCCCAGGTTACTGAGCAGAGTTTCCCAGGTTTCAGACAGGGCTTCCCCGCTGTTGATCTGTGCTTTTTGTAGCGCTTCCTTGAAGTATTTTTCAGCTGAGATGTAATCTCCATTTTGGAAGGCAATCACACCCATTTCTTGTTTTACAAATGGATCATCTGGAGAAAGAAGTAATGCCTGAAGAAAGAATCTCTCTGCCAGTTTAGCATTATTGGTCTTGCCATATTCAAGGCCAATGTAGAGAAGTGGCAAGTGACAGCGTGGCATCAGCTTGGAAGCAGTGAAGTACGCTGCCATTGCTTGGTCATGTTCACCTTCGGCTGCAAAGGCATGACCAAATGCAAGCCATGCTGGGCCATAAACGCGTTCCAGGCTTGTAGCTTTGCTGAAATACCTGCGTGCTTGCTCATACTTTTCAATGACATAGTAATAGCAGCCAACAGCATACCAAGCTACAGCCTTCTGTGGATAGTTGTCAACTAACTTGTGTCCTAGGTAGAACAGTTCGTTAGTTTTCTTCAATTCCACAAGGCATGTGATATGGATGGGTAAGCAGGCTTCGTGGTAAGGATCTGAACGGAGGACAGCTGAGGTCATCTTATATGAAAGATTGTAACTGCAGTTGTAAAAGTGTCGCTCAGCCATCCCAGTAACTATATCCAGGTTATCGTTGAGACTTTCCAGACCGGGTGGAAGCTTGGGGTCAATTGGTTTGTTATACTTCTTTGTCTTGCTCTCATACAAGAATTTGAGGAGATCTACTTCTTCTGCCATACACTGCTCTGAGAAAGGAAGAGAAATCAAAAGCTCTCTTTCCTCCTTGCCAGTAAGCATATGATGAGAAACAAGCAGATCAAAGGCTTCAAAACAATGCACGTCACTTCTGAGGGCGTCTTTATAACATTCTGTTGCCAAACTTCGGTTATCCATCGCCTCATAGACCATGCCTTTCAGCAAGCAAACCGCACTTTCAAGTTTCTTGGGTCTTCCAACAAAACACACCTCTGTTGGAAGATCCTTGTCTCCCGACTCCTTCTGCTCCATTTCCAGGATCTCCAGCGCCTCTTGCCATTGTTTGAGTTCCGCATGGCACTTTGCAGCCAGATAGCGACAGGCAAGAGTCGTTTGGACGACTCCCTTACCCTTCAAAGTATTAGCTGCTCTGTGAAACTGACCGGTCAAAAATAGCGTTTGAGCAAACCAGTAAACGTCTTGAATGTCTCCATTGGACAATGAAACGGCTTTATCTGCCCAAAATAATGCTGTTTTGTACAGATGCATGTCTATATATTGGCGAACAAGGTTTCGAAGTTGGGAAATATCAACCTTCCCGCCAGACGCCATCTTGGATTTTGTGGAAATACCGCTTTTACTGTTGGCGCAAAAAGATACTTAGGGGTGTGGGGTAAGGTTTCGAGCATCTTTTTCTCCTTTTTGATGGCGCGTAATTCTTTGTGTAATATTGATCTTCCTTCGAAGAAAAATATCAAAATATATTTTAAAGCTGCTTCTTCACTTAAGTCACATTGTTTATCAGATGAATTAATTTGACGCCGGGTATGATTTTGTCCCCTCCCCGGACAGTAATTGCATCATCTTGCACCCGCGAGAAGGTAGAAAATGGCCGAATTGATATCTGATACTGCGCGTGTTTAGAAGTTTTTCGTCCGATTTCTCTGCGTTATTTGGTCAGAAGCCTTCTTACAAGCACGTGTTGTTTCATACCGGCCTGGTGATGTAGTTTTCTTGGACTTTTTTAAGTTGTACAGGGCATTTCTGCAATCATGTCTTCGGGAGAGAAGGCAGCGAAAGGCAAAGGAAAAGCGCCATCAAAAACTAAATCAACGAAAGGTATATCATTCATGCATGCTTTTAAGTTCTTTGGTTTTCAGACTTTAGTATACGAAGCCTTGGGCTGGTTTTAATATGTTGCCGTACATTTTAGAGGCATTTTCCCACCTTGTTTATCAAATATTCCTATCTATTAAGGATTGTCTTGTCTTGCATTCCTCTCGAACCACCTCTGCGCTCATTTCAAGTGCTGAACTGATTTGGTTTATTCATTGTCCCACTTCATAAACGGTGCAAGGTGTTTTGATGCAATTGTCTATTTAACAGCTGGTTATTTTGTTATATGTTTAGGAAAGGAAGCTTCGATAAACGATCAGCGATTTCGCGGAGATGGCGTGAAGTTCAAGTGCAAGGTTTGGTCCTTCGTAGATCTTTCGACATTTCCTTGATTTTTATCTCAAATTTAGAAATTAAGCCTTTTCCCCCCTATGTTTGGTATTAAGAATCGAAATATCTTCCAAAGTGTCTTTTTGGGGAATAGTTTAGTAGAACAGCAAATAGACCTTTTGCAAAACAATAAAAATGTGTAAACATAGGACCACATGCCGGTGTAAATGTACATTTCTCAGGCGCAAATTTGTCAGAGTGGTTCTTCATTTGCCCAACAGATTGTTGGAGCCGCGGATGTTGAGCGTGCCAGAGGGGATTCCATGTGCGCTGAGGCAATCAAGAAATTAAAGGTAGATCATGCTGCTAATGAGGTCTTAATAGCAAAACTACCATTAATGTTATTGTTAAACATGAGATGAGGTGTTCAACAAATACTTAATCAGCTGATCAAAATATTTATGTGGTTAGAATACTGACAGCAAACAATGACATCCCAATGAAATGTTTCATTTTCCATTGCATTCTCTCTACATCTACATTTATAACTTGCAAAATCCTATCCAGGATGGATTACAAGTTCAATATAAAAATAATTAAATAAAGAAGTACAATGCAATAAAATTATTTAGCCCTTTCACTCCCAGAGTCGACATGTAGTGTGCTACTAACTTTTAAGTCTGTGGACGAAATCCTATGGTGTGACCATTCAAATGAAATAGGGGTGATGAGTTTTTGTACAAGTCAAAAGGCAAGAAAACTAAAAAATTGAGGAGTAAAAATGCCTTGTCATATTACACAACATTTCATGGAATATTTAATTGTTTATACAACATCTTCCCGTAAATCTAAGTTTTTGAAAGTGTTTTTCCTAGCACATGGTCATAAGATTGTAATTGGATGGTGATAGAAATAGTGCTATATAAATATTTATTATTATTATATAATTTGCACTCATTTTGATGCATATTTGTGTTCCAGAATGCTGTCGAATAATAGTACTAAAGTGATGACATCACAAAAACTAAATTTGTGAAATTATGGGATTTGATTAGATATTCGGAAAGGGCATGACGAAAAATGCCGGCTTGCCAAAAATCAGCATCTTATTGCAATTAATTGAGGGTGAGATATTAGAGCCATTTTGCTCTGATGACTTAGGGCTCGAAATAGCGGCCTGCCAATGGCCAAATGGCAGGCCAAATTTCAGGTTTGGCAGGCAAAAATAATGATGAACTGCCAAATGGATAATAAAATGGCAGGCAAAATTTACTGAACTGATTTTCTACTGCTCCTACCATGCTCCTTTATCTACTATTCCTTTCCACAAATCAATTGTCCCCAATGAAAAATATTACAGGTTAAGTGGGGTTGTCAAAAAGTACTGGTGACCGGTGATATCGCTGGCTACTGCAAGGTTTTCTACAGCTAAAAATTGCCGGGAAAAGCAGGAAGAAAATCAGCTGATTAAAAAACAGAAATAAAAGCTTTTATAATGACATTTCAGATGTGCCAATTTTTATTTGAAGATTTTTTTGCCTGCCTTGACATCCCATGCCTGTTCACTTTACTTTTATGTGCATTGTATTTAATCTGATATCTGCAAGTGTGCTAATTAAATATTTACGGTTTGGTGGTTTACGACTTTGTTTGTTTACTGTCTAGAATAAAATCTATATTATTTCGCTTTAAAAAACTTTCTAACTTTGGAGTCTGGCCATGATGTAATTGAAAATAATGACAGTGGACCTTGTACAACATTCAAAAGGAACTAATATTGTTCTTTTTACCATGTTTTCAATTTGATTGAGTGTGGATTTATAAATAGCGATGTCACATAATAAATTTTCAGCAACCAAACATTCTCGGTAAGGAAATTTTGACATCCTTGCACATTGGCATCAAAATCAGAAGTTCGAAAGTATGAAAGATAAAAAACAATGCTTTACTTCTTCAGTCTTGCTAAGGCTTGATGTAAACAAATAAATGTTAAAGTATTAAGGATCTCCCAAACTACTACATCCCTGATCGGAATCTAGAATTTTTCACGTGAGTTGTCTCAAAAAACACTACAATTTCATCAATTGTAAGAATTTCATTATGTGGCAGGCCAAGAAAAAAAACAATGGCAGGCTGTAAATTTTTTTTCCGAGCCCTGTGACTCCATACAAATCCTTCCAATTTTGCCTTGGTTCCAAACTTCACTTTATTCATGTTTTTTGTCTTATTATGGTAAAATGATACCATACTCAAATAATAATGTCATGTAACAATATTTTTTTTAAATGTAATTTCCCTTTCTCTCCTACCTTTTTTTCTAAATACTTCTTGGAATCCAGGCACAAGCATTAAAATCGCACAAAGAAAGTGGCGAACACAAGCAGAAAATTGTAATGTACGTCACTTTGAAAGGGATCAGAATAGTGGATGAGAAAAGTCAGGTAAGCATCAGGCTGAATTTTCCTTGAATTTCTTCAACAAGTGTGTATGTTGCAGGTAAAATATCTGTTCTCAGATATGATCAGTATTCAGTCAAGGTTAAAATGTGTACTCAGTATTCAATCTAGGTAAGCTAACCCTAACCCTAACAACAACAAAAAAACCTTTGTAAATGGTTTGAACCCAGGAGTATCAGTAGTCTGTTGTTTGTGATTGTCCGGGTGAGTGTAGTTCTGAAAAGAACTGTTGTTGTTGACAATGACTGACGTTTCGACAACCTGAGCGGAAGTCATCTTCAGAGTCATGTGAATTGTGAATGGTCAGTTGATGTTATATACGTCTGGTTATAACTGTCATTGATCAGTTTAGCCGTGATGTTATTGGCTGTAGAGACTCAAGTCAGTGATAGGTGCGTTTCGATCCGTGTATTGTTAGTGTAATTTCTGTAGTCGTATTGTTAGTCAAATTTGTCAGTGAGTTCAGTCTATTGTTTGTCTGTTTTGTTGACGTCGTTTGTAAGCCGCAGGTAGCTGTAAGCATCTGTTCAGTGGTGTCTGTTCTAAGTTAGTAAACCAACTTTCTACTTTCTTTTCCAACTTTCTTTCTTATTAGTTAATTATTGTACAATTTATAAGACAGGCCCACAGGTAGCAAAAACTAATCTTGGCAGGCCAGTCAAAATGATTACACGATTTTTATATAGAAAATGCTACACACACTATATTTGTTGAAATAAAAAGAAAGGATCAAACAAAAGAAAAGAGAGGAAACAAAAAGGAAAAAACAATTAAGTGATGGAAATAAGAGAAATATCAAAATATTAATTAATCACTTTTTGATTTAACTTAGCCTAATTTAATTTAACTAAACCAAATTTAATTTAACCTTAAATTTAACCTAACCTAACCCTGCACAAAGCTAACTATTAATCCCAGCACCTGCAAAGATAATATATGCTGCCAGTGTTGGGATAGTTTGCTTTTATTCCCACAGCAACGTAGTACAACAATACAAATACACCTAAAGATTGCTATTTACATTAATATCAAAATACAATTTAATGAAAAAAGGGGAAAAAATTACAACACTGGATTATACTGCATGGCTCTGTTAAATAGTATAGTGATTGCAACTGAAATTATGGAATCTTAAAGGGGCATTGTCACGCAGATTTTGCTGTGTTTTGGTCAAAATACAGTTAAATATATGTCAAAGTACCTTTTCTAAAACATAAAATTGCTTTTAGAACACCAAGAAGATAATATCAAGTGGTTTCTTCAAGGAAGAACAAACCATAATAAGTTTTTCTGCGATTTCTCAATGACTGTTGGGAGGAATTTGAAAACATTGGCCAATTTTTTCAAGTTGCAATCCATTTCCATCTTGGCCATCCGCAGCCAAAGATAATGAATACTAGTTTCTGTGCACCAGTAGAGCACCGGTATTTGTTAACAAAACTGGACCATTATTTTAAGGTTTCCAGTGAAACAAATACGTTTTTTGGCTTTTCAAAGTGATACTAAACATAGGCGACAGTGTCACTCTAAAGCAAATTGAAGCAATTTATGTTCCGAGAATTTGATTTTGATGTGTTAACTGTTTCCTTGTTTAATGTTATGGTAATAATTGTGTTCTTCAGAAAGTTCAACATGAACATCCTATCAATAAGATATCATTCATCACTCACGACCCAGAAGACAAGAGAACATTTGGTTATGTTTGCAGTCAAGCGTGCACCACTGGACATAAGCTGTATGCTATTAAATCTGAAAAACCTGTAAGTATATATGGTTGTAGGTTTAAATTATTTCAAACTAGGTTAATTTTTATTTTCCTTTGTCCCAGATTCATTAACACAATCTCAACAAAGGAAAATAAAAATTAACCTAGTTTGAAATAACTTTAACCTAAAATAATTTTAACCTACAACATATATACCACTGTGTGGAGTATAGAGGTTGAGGCAGGGGGACGGGGACACAAGGGTTATAGGAACTTAAGGGGAAAGGGTATGGCAACTTAGAAAAGAATGGGGCAGGAACCAGTAGGAATTTGCATTTTGTTAGATGACGGGAAATGGGAGAAACTGAATAAAATGTCGAAATACAATTGACTCGTACCTTGCAGACACTTCGCTATATAGAACACCCTGTGGGAGTTGTGAAAAAAACATATTTACTGAAAATAACTGCCGCTTTTGCAGATTCTCTATTATGGATGCCATATATTAATGGCTGCCCTTTGGGTGTCCATTTTAATGGGAATTGACTTTATTGTAAAGGATATAGTAAACATTACCATAGTACACCAATTGTTGAGTCATAAAAGCATGCCAAAATTTTAACCCTTCATTCACAAGAGTCAATTATGCAGACATGTAGTGTAGTTCTAACTTTCAAGTCTGTGAATGAAATCCTATGGTGTGACCATTCAAATGAAACCTCTTTAGCATTACTTTTTCATGGTATCATTTGTTCTAACTTTTGAGTCTGTTAATGAAATCCTATGGTGTGACCATTCAAATGAAACCTCTTTAGCAGTACTTTTGCATGGTACCATTTGTTCTAACTTTTGAGTCTGTTAATGAAATCCTATGGTATGACCATTCAAATGAAACCTCTTTAGCAGTACTTTTGCATGGTACCATTTGTTCTAACTTTTGAGTCTGTTGATGAAATCCTATGGTGTGACCATTCAAATGAAACCTCTTTAGCAGTACTTTTGCATGGTACCATTTGTTCTAACTTTTGAGTCTGTGGATGAAATCCTATGGTGTGACCATTCAAATGAAACCTCTTTAGCATTACTTTTTCATGGTACCATTTGTTTTTCAATATTCTACAAAAAATGAAATTTGGGATTTTTCTTGAACTTTTACACTTGGCACTCTTGGGAGTTAAGGGATTAAAAGCACAACTGAAGGTGTTCTTTTAGTTCTTAAGTGCTTAATTAACTCAACAATGCACAAGAAGCAAGTTTACTATTTCCTTTATAAAATGTCCTATGATTTGCACATCCTCATACTGGTCACAGATACTGCATGTTTTAAAGTCCCCCCCCCCCCTTGAATAATATGAAAATTAAAAAACAATATTAAATCAGTCCCGACTATTATTTGAGGAAATACAGTACTGCTGTACCCTCCCTTATTTCATCACAAGCTAACGCCCCAGTTTGTTAGGTTTTGCATCATTCACCATGTGTAAGTTGTTTTCAAATTGATTAATTTATGAATTGACCCAACAGGCTGGAAATGTAACTGGCACCTTGTATGAACTGTTCCAAATTGTATTTAAACTGCGACAAGAAGCGGGATTATCAAAGAAGGCTCAAAAGGCACCACAGGTTCCCAATAATCCAGCTCAGGTTTCAAATGGTAAATAACTGTGACTCTGTCTTTTTGTATGATTTTTTTAACCTCATCAATAAGTATAGGTAATCATACGGTTTCAAGTTCAGTTTTGGATTAATTTGCATGAGTGAGTTTTTCAAAAAGCTCAAATTGCATGATTTGAGCTTTTTGAAAAATTCACAAGTGCAAATTAATCCCAAATTGAACGAGAAAACCGTTTGATTACTTATTAACTAGCAGTAATCACAGATTAAGGAGACGCGTTCGAAGGAATTTCCAGCGGAAATGAGCCCCTGAAAAAAACAATAGGGGCGGCCATTTGGAAGACTGTCTACCAAAAAATCTCAAATTTTACTGCACATAAACCACAAGAAAACCAACACGAAATTAGGATTACGTTCTTCGAACGTGATATTTATACGTGAAAAAATTGGCATCATTTTTTTTTTGCCAATTTTTTTTTTTGCAAAACATTTTTGCATTTAATTTTTTATTTATTTGTAATTTGCACCGTTGTTACACTTTTTGCACTGGTGTTACACTTGAACTGCACTGCTCTTAGCCAATCAGAATTGAGTAATTTTTTCATGTATATTATTATAAACGTAATAGCTATGAAGTAAAATTATAAATACAAAGTAAGTCATGGTACTGTTTATTTTAGCTTTTTCAAATACTAGAACTGTTATGTAATTATTCTTTTTTTGTTTTATTAAAAGAAAAAAGTAGTTTAACCATTTCACTCCCAGAGTCAATAATTATGGAGACATGAAGTGTAGTTCTAAATTTAGGTCTGTCGAGGAAATCCTATGGTGTGACCATTCAAATGAAACCTCTTCGGCAGTACTTTTGCATGGTACCATTTGTTTTAACTTTTGAGTCTGTTGATGAAATCCTATGGTGTGACCATTCAAATGAAACCTCTTCGGCAGTACTTTTGCATGGTACCATTTGTTTTAACTTTTGAGTCTGTTGATGAAATCCTATGGTGTGACCATTCAAGTGAAACCTCTTCAGCAGTACTTTTGCATGGTACCATTTGTTTTAACTTTTGAGTCTGTCGAGGAAATCCTATGGTGTGACCATTCAAATGAAACCTCTTCAGCAGTACTTTTGCATGGTACCATTTGTTTTTCAATATTTCACAAAATGAAATTTGTAATTCTTGAATATGTTTATTTAGGGCACTTTGGGGAGCTGAAGGGTTAATAATGTGAAAAATTAGAACCAAGTACAGTATTGCATCAAATTTCGTTAAAAATTTGCCGGATTATTGTAATTATTTGTTAATTCTTGTTCATGGTACTTTTATAGCCATCATTATAGAGCATACATTTAAGCAACCTAATTGATAGTTTACCTGATATTCTAGAATGGGCCTGAAGGTGTCTATACATGTACATTATAACTGTAGCAGCAGTAGTCTAAAAACAGATATAATGTTCACCTTCTGCAACCTTATACCTTCTGTTTTAATTATTACCATTTCTGTTTCCAGGTCCACAGCCCAGTAGCCCTCAAAATAACGATGGAATCTATGAGGTAATATATCAAACACGAGGAACAGTGTTTCATCAGATTTCCAAACACCGAGAAGTGGATTGGAAAAACGAGGCGCAGCCGAGTTTTTTTAAACCACTTCAAGGTGTTTGGAAATCTGATGAAACACTGTTTCGAGTGTTTGATATAGCTTCTCAAACTGATCGTTAAATGCGGAGAAAACGAAGGAATAAAATCGCCAAAATCTATGCAAATTAAGACAGGATATCAAAACCTCCTTCACGGTAGTGATTTCCTTTGTGTTCTCGTCATGAATTATTAATGAGTTTGAGAAGTATGTATGTACATGTACAAACATTTGGGACTATGTACAGATTTTGTTTTACTGCGCCTTTCAATAACATGCGGAATTTGCAATTCAAACCTCCACCAACGGTTGCATTATTCCCTGCTGTCAATCATAATTAATACGAAAGCCAACTGACCATGTAAAAAGAACAAACCAAATGGATTGAAATTTACCAATCATAATGCACAGGCGTGACCTTTTGAACTCATTAAAGTGAAGATCTGTTTCCTGAGAGGTAAGCTAAGATGATTGACGGCAGTGTAAAACACAACCGTTGGTGGAAATAAATTAAATTTCAAATTCCGCATGTTATTGAAAGGCACAGTAAATCTGGAGTAAATTCCTACGCCCTTCCCCCAGTACAGGGTGGGGAGGGGGATAAAAATGTAACTTGGTTGATTATTTTTCACTTTTCCTAAACATTTTGACCAGGGTTTAATTTAGTTAGTCTAAATTATTTTCCTCCAAAGATTATAGTTAAGACTATATTCTTGCTTTTAATTTGTCTTGATTTTAGGTGCCTTATAAAAATGGAAATAAAAACCAAGCCAAACCTAGCCCTCAGCTTGATCATGAATATGCTGAGCCAATAAAGCCTTCCGCAAGAAAAGATACCCATTATAAAGTAAGATAATTATTTTTGCACATAACGTTGTGGTCTTTATTGTAACAAGACGCTGTTTAAAGCATTAGCTCGAGCTTCCTTGGGGACTACATAACGAATGAGTTTGCCAACTACATCACGCTTTTGTTGTACGCATAATAACGTTCCTTTGTCTATTATATCTGATTCGTCTGACACCATGTTATTTGATACCAAACAAACATTGCTGCTCAAGGTGCGAATATAATTTTCACACAAAAGTGATAACACTAATGGCACAAATAGAAAAACAGCAGCTGATAATGTACTCAATTTCAGCAAAAATATTATAATAAATGTAATAATCATAACAAAAGTCACATAAATACGACAATTACGTGTTTCTTCACTTTGAAGAGAGTCACTTGTGCACTCCAACATGGCGTCCATATTGTAGTTTCCTAGTGTTTGATCACGCTGCATCATGTCTTTATCAGCACCTGAAAAGTTTGTAAATGTTCTTTTGTCGTCTGTAGTAACAGTCTGTCCACATTTTCTGATCATTGATAACTCATGTGATTTCTGGTTTGATTCTGGTAAGATGTTTGCTAAATCATTTGGTTCCTTTGCTACTTTGAGTTTGCGGAACGACCTGTTTCGAAATGTACGCTCATTAACTTTGCCATCTTTTAAAGTGGATCTACCGCGAATGTAACGGTGTGTGGGTCTGTATGTTTGAGCGTAGAAAAGATGACACCATTTGCTGACACAATTGACATACCTTCCCCTTTCGATACTGTGGAAAGAAAATTTTTGAGTAAACAAGCACATCAATGCGATTCTCGTCCCCAGTTTCCATGGTCTACGCTAGGAACACCTGGGACCGTGCCCATCCCCCTCCCCCTCCCAATTTGGCGACCAACAGAAAAAAAGAACGGCCTACATTTTAAGACTTTCGCTCCTACGGAAGCTCGAGTAATGAAACATTTCAACCATGACCACTGACAGGCCATCAAAAGATAAAAAATAATAAATTATTTATAAATAATAATAATAATAATGATAATAATAATAACAATAAAATGTGTTTTCACCAGAAGGCTCTTCACCTAATAACTCTTACTGCTAACATCTGCAAAAAAAATTACTAAATCCTAAATATCCAATTATTTATGTCCACAAAGAACCACTGATCCTAACTACTTACATCCATTTAAAATAATTACAAAAATAATAATAAGTAATATTTACTTATCCTAACTATTTACATTGAAATCATAAAAATTCTGTATCTAATTAAAAAAAATACTAATCTGTATTCCTCAATATTTGCGTCCATAAAAATTACTAATCATATCAGGCCACTTGATAGGGTACAGAAAAAATAAAAAAATTATACAGGAATTTTAGAGCATGTTATGCGGATTGTGGAATTTCAGTGTATATTGTGCGGAAATTTAAACAATTTATAAAAGTGATGATTGGGCCTTTCCAACATACACGTCAACAAACATAAAAGCCAAAGAGATTGAACAAAGTGACTTGTTTTCATCGATGTTTAGGAAAAAAAACTGCTTCACAATAATCAATCTCTTCGGCTTTTATGAGGAAGATAAGCAGCTGCTCCATCGCTAATATTGGTCAAAATTTTCAGTTTTATGCGGAAAATGCTCTGATGATACAGAGGATGCGGATGTTAGAGAATTACGCAAAACAAAGCCACCGCATCCTGTCAGATGCTCTGTCATATCTACTTACATCCCTACTTATCTTGATGTATATGATTATGTTGTATTTAGGTTCCCACTAGTCCCCCTCTTCCAGCTACACCATCATCTCAGAACATGGAAGATAACAGAGGAGATGTGGAGGAGAAAGAGAAGGGAACAACTGAAGATTCCGCCAATACGAAGACACTGTTGAACGAATCACAGAGTTTTGAGAAGGTACGTAATTTAGGCTTTGCGTCTGGCATCTTGGTTTGGTAAGGGTGTCATGTTTGGTTGACCCCCTTCTGGACTGTTTAACCTCCCAAAGAATTTACCTCCTTCTGATGTCAAATATTATCTTTGGTTTGCAGGAGCCAGATCAAGTGTCCCAGGCATCTATTCCAGACTCACCATTCCCAAATCACGACAACAATGCAGACATGTCATTCTTCGGTTCTTCTGTTTTTGATACAGTACCCAGTGAATCAGGAATGGCAGACACAGTGTCAGTAGCTTCGTCAGCTGATGTATCGATGATTAGAACTGGCTCGGTCTCGTCAGCATCATCAGAGACTCGCAGTGCACATTCGCGCAGTGGTTCTCTCATAAACCAAAAAGCAACCACTGAAGGAGTTCAACCAGGATTTACTACCTCATTTGATGATACAAGTGATGACCAAACACAAAAACCAAGAGATTTTGCAGTTTCTTTTCCATCACAGCCTGGGTATGAAGAAAAATCTGAAGAAAACAAAAACGTTGAGTTAACAACAGTTCAAGAGACATCTGCCGGCAACCCTGACTCATTTGCATCATCCACAGACAACAATGAAAGAACTCAACCAGTTGCTGGCCAAGGATTCTTCACAGAGTCTTTTGCAGCATTTGATACAGCATTTGGTGACCTTGAAGTCAAGACCAGTGATGGCGACAACCAAGCAAAATATGATTTGCCGTCAGGTGATCCTTTTGCACCTTCAGTAGGACCTCGAGATAAAGGAGGACTCACTGAGAATGGTGAGGGTTTTGCATCAGAAACCAGTTTTGAAGCAGCGTTTTCTTCAGAGCCATTTACTCCATCACAGCACAACATTGATGTCAGTGCTGATGACAAGAAAGGTGTTGCAGACGAAGAACCTGTAGAGGAGAAAAGTCAGTCTGTTATAAGCTCAACCGCGAGTTTCACATGGGACAAGGCATTTGGAGAGACAGAAAATGAATCCAAAACAGATGTAACACAGAATGCTGCAGGTTTCACATGGGACAATGCATTTGGAGAGACAGAAAACAAATCCAAACCAGATGAAACAAAGAATGCTGCAAGTTTCTCATGGGATAATGCATTTGGAGAGACAGAAAATGAATCCAAAACAGATGTAACACAGAATGCTGCAGGTTTCACATGGGACAATGCATTTGGAGAGACAGAAAACAAATCCAAACCAGATGAAACAAAGAATGCTGCAAGTTTCTCATGGGATAATGCATTTGGAGAGACAGAAAATGAATCCAAAACAGATGTAACACAGAATGCTGCAGGTTTCACATGGGACAATGCATTTGGAGAGACAGAAAACAAATCCAAACCAGATGAAACAAAGAATGCTACAAGTTTCTCATGGGATAATGCATTTGGAGAGACAGAAAATGAATCCAAAACAGATGTAACACAGAATGCTGCAGGTTTCACATGGGACAATGCATTTGGAGAGACAGAAAACAAATCTGAACCAGATGAAACAAAGAATACTGCAAGTTTCTCTTGGGACAAAGCATTTGAAGAGACAGAAAATGAACCCAAGACAGATGCCACACAGAATGCCACCGCATCAGAGGTGCAGTTCTCATGGGCAGAAAGTTTTGCTTCAGATGATGTAGACATTAAGGCAAAAACTGATTCAAGTAAAGCAGCAGCATCTACAGCATCTGTTTCCTGGGATGATGCTTTTGGAGGAGTTCCTGCCACAGATAAAGAATCTTCGGATCAGGTTCAGAATGCCTTCACATGGGATGATGCCTTTGGTGGGAAGACAGCAGATGGCAATGACTCACAGTTTGACACTCCACCTTTTGACGCCTTCACATCATCAATAACAGAGTCAGCTAGTGATAAGCCCAGTGCTGTTGAGAATAATGCGGAATCTGTGCTGCAGTTGACAGTTCCTGATAATCCTTCACAGTTTGATGATTCAGCATTTCCGAATCCATCATCTTCAAAGTTTTCAGAAAGTAGTGCAGGTGTTGACTTGGCTAGTGGAGAACACAAAGAGCTGCCTGTATCATCCAAAGATCCATTTGAAGAGTTCAAGATTAGCTTTCCACCACCAGAAATAGACCCTGTCAAAGTTGCTCCAGAGGAGACTGCTAACAGTTCTGAGTCTGAAATCAGTAGTCCAGATGAAGATTCCGCAGGGGCAAAGAAAATTGCATCAAATGATGTACCATCTGATAAGAACATTAAAGAAACTGTTGATATAGAAGATACTGATGAAACCGTAAATGAAGCAAAAGATGAGGTTCCTGTGTCCATTATCGAAAATAACTCAGACAAAGAAGAAGAACCAATAGATGGGGAAAGACCATCAGAGCTCCAGATTCTAGAGCCAACGTTGTCATTATCACAACGGCCTATTTCTCCAACTGCCCCACCCCCTCTTCCACCACGCCCTGTTGTCTCAGCACCTCCTCTCCCAGCCAGGCCATCAAGCTCTAGTTCAACGGTTTCAACAGGAATATCTCCTGTGGGCCAACACTTGTCCACAGGGTCTCCAACATCAAACTCTCCGCGTCAAGGGAAGAAAGGCAGTGCTAAGAAAGCACCACCACCCCCGCCACCAAGGGTGGATTTAAATGAAAGATTGGGAGAAGATTCTTCAAACAGGAATGGAACGCTTCCAGATCCATTTGGTTCAGACTTGTTTGGTAATCAGTTTGGTGACAGCAAGGGTGTGGTCGGACAAGACAATTCTGACTGGACAGCGTCATGGCCAAGCGTACCAGATTTGCCTCCCAAAGAGAAAAGTAAAGACCCATTCAGTGACAGTTTTTTCACAGACTTTGATGTCCCGCAAAAACCAGCAAATAGCAAGGCCTTAAATGACAATTTAGATCCATTTGCAAGCACAAATCCGTCGTCAGAACCATTTCCAATGGCATTTGGAAATGAGGACTTATTTGCGGCATTTACTCCAGCGAAAGTTGAGACTGCATTTGGCAGTGGGGATCCATTTCACACTGACATGTCTGATTCATTTGCGGCTTTTTCATCTGAGGATCCTTTTGGTGACATCAGTGATCCATTTGCAGACAAAGGAATTTTGGGTGCCGATCCATTTGGCGACACTCCCAGTAAGCAACAGACAGGTGGTTCTTTGACTCTCAATGAGGTTTGTGTGACACAAATTTTATTATCTAATTTGACATTTAAACCCTCAACTCCCTTTGTTTTAAGTGCCACTACTGAACACAAGTGCTTTGAATTCTTGGCTTTCACTTACGTCATATCAAAATTCAGAAGCATTAAAAAATAGATTTTGAATCCAAAATGTTTATGAAATTGTAAAGAGTTCAAAAATACACATCTTGTTCAAATTTTGAAGTGCAAAAGCATTTCGTTCAAGAGTTATAGGCGAACGAGTATTAGATATTTTTAGTAAGAAATGTATGGAGCGGCTATCTTTCTGCCCCTCTCGGGGGCACAAAGATGGCGGCCAAAAATTCAGTCTTAATTACACCAAAAATCACATCCAAAAATATTGTATTTGCTATAAGCTCAATTAACTCGGCTTATAAGCACTTATAATGCAAACAATAACTTTCAGCTGATTCAATTTTGTTTATTTTTGCGGCTTATTTGAAATAGCGTGACGCATTGCGTGACACATTTAAAACCTTTGTAAATTGGAAGCAAAACATTGTCAAAACCTGAAACTTTTTGTGAAAGATTATAACACTTGTATCCACATACCATGTTAGAAACAGCTTTGTAGGACGTTTTCTTTAGATTTTTTAATCTTTATGGCGTCATGTGAAAGCCAAGAATAAGCACCACATTATTCAAGTATGGCGCTTATTAACATTTTTGCTGTCATGCGCGGCACTTATTCTGAGATCGCGCTTATTTCAGGTTGGTGCTCTTTCAAGTAAATATGGTAAAGGGTTTATTTAAAGCAAATACAGGTGATATCGTCTTATTTGTTGTAAGCTCTTGTGGCATTGACAAGTTTATAACTAAAAAAAGGGCCTTGCCCTTTGGAATCACTTACATTACCTGAGGCAGGGAAGGGCGGCGAGCGGTGAGTGTCGCCGCGCTTAATTAAAATAAGGAAATTAAGGTACTTTGATTTTGAAATAGGTTAACAGAGCATAAAAAAACACTTCAATAATTTAGCTAAGACAAAAATCTTAAGCTTCCAAGGGAATCACAAACACAGTGATTGCACTGTATGAAGCCATCAGGAGCAAAATTAATACTGATTTCTTAGTTTATTCTCAACACTTACCTGTGTTACAATGTACTGGTATTGTAAGGAGAAATTAGATACTGATTGCTGCTGGGTTATTCTGTTGTTTTGCAGAGCTTAGTTTTATCAGACGATGCTGATTCATTTGCATAAAGATAATCAAAGGTATGTAAAACTCCACTTATGTGTAAATAAAATGTCACGCATAGTGGGGCATTTGACGCGAAACAAGGCCGACGGGGTGGGCATTTGACTTCGACAAAAACGTTGGTCAGCGGTCGCAAGGTAAAGGATTTCATAATCCATTCTTTTCCGGTAGTTTCCACATGGTTTTGCTGTTATGTCTGTTGACTCAGTTGACCTCTTTTGTTATAAATAGTCATTATTCTGGAGTTCAGATGGGCCATTTGACCAATTTTTTTTAGAAAAGTCAAATGCCCGGGGGTTTGCCCGGGAGGGGGGGGGGGGGGGGGGGGGATTGGTGCTCTTGGATTTGACTGATACTGTACATAAACATTGAGTGAAAATTAAAAATTTTTAACATTTCCCCCAGCCATAATCAAAACTTGGGCATTATTTCTGTACAGGCTGCTCCCTGTGAGGTGAATTTTGAGAACTTATACATATAAATACATTAATGTTTGAATTTTTATTTAAAAACTTTATAGAGTGTTTTCACTGACGTCATATCAAAATTCAGAAGCAGTTTTCTATTCTAAAATGTTTATGGAATTGTAGAGAGTGTAAAACTACACATCTGGGCCAAATTTTGAGGCGCAAGAACATTTCATTCAAGAGTTATAGGCGAATGAGTATAGACATTTTTAGTAAGAAATGTATGGAGCGGCCATCTTGGTGTCCCACTTAGGGACACCAACATGGCGGCCAAAAATTTAAAGACTTTAAAGTCTTAATAACACCAACAATCTCATCACAAAATATTGTATTCACTATAAGAGGCATGAAATCGGCTTGTAAGCATCTATATTCATTAATAACTTTCAACTAGTTCAATTTTGTTTATTTTCACACCTTATCTAAAAAAGCGTGATGAATTGCATGACACATAAATGTGTTTCAAAAGCTATGTGCACAGCCAAGTGTGTTAGTGGTGCACAGCTGTATGAAAGCGCCAAATGTCTGCTGCTTTTTACAACCTTTATAAATCGAAAACGAAACATCGTTAAAACCTGAAACCTTTTGTGAAAGATTATAACACTGGTATCCACATACCATGTTAGAAACAGCTTTGTAGGATGTCATGTGATGTCATGTGAAAACACTCTATTTTACAGTGCATGTGTAATGATACTTCAGATCAGACAGTGCATCTAAAATTGAGCAAATGAATGTTTATTTCCAGGACCAAGATGCCACTTCAAAAGAAGATGGTTTGGACCATAGATCTTCATTATTTGTAGATCAGTTTACTACATGGAAAAAACAAGTTGTCTTTTTGTTTCCAATAGTTGGGTTGATTTATTAATTCATCTGGATACCTCCAGTTGGTTAAATAAGTATAACTAACCATAGTTAATCAAAGGAACTGGTTATAAAACCTTGCAGACATCGAAGGCAATAACAAAGGAGCTATAATTTATGTTGAACTGTACTTGACCGTGCACACCTTTTGTTTTTCGAACACAATGACTGAATAGCTTAATAGCAATATTCCTATTTGTCAGTTGCTTCAAACAAAAGTTCCACATCTGTTGTGTTTGTGCATGGTCAAGGCCAAAAAACAATAATACAAATCTCAAACAAAGACATTTCTCAGGTTTCATGACCATTGCGCTTCATTAAATATGGACTAACAAAGATCTAGCACTTTATAAAATGAGTTAATTATGTATTAGGTATATTGTGGAAAGGGGGGGTCCCTGCAGGGAACAAAATAATAATAAATACATTGTTAAATTTTGAACAATATTGCCTTTCTTCTCACAGCAAAAGGATTGCTGTTTGGATTTCAGAAGAAATAAGATGTGGTTTATTCGGGAACTTGAAGGTTTCTTTAATTCACTCCCTTTTAAATTACGCCGGCTTTAGAACAGAGTAAAATAATTATTGTTGCCTACTGGTCATATTATAAACAAATAATAAACCAATGTTTTTGCATGATAGTCAATAAAAGCATTACGGTCATAATACTCAGCGCGTTCCGCTTATTACATGTATTTGGGAATGACTTTCATTAATCGGGAACGGATTGCATTATTGAAATCAAAATTCAGGTTTTAAATTGATTACTGGGATCTTCCAATGGTTAAGCCTCATTTGAACAAATGTTGATTGGTTTATTTACTGACATCGGTCAAAAGTTCACAGGCGAAATACGCCACCGTTGGTCGCTGTTGGTTTCAGAGAATTCAGTTGCTTGGACTTCAAAGGAAATTTTCTTCACTTTCTCTTTCAGTACCAGCACACTAGCATTTTAAAAATTCTTCTTCGGAGTATTGTAAATGCAGAGCTTCTTTACATCAAAAAAATACTCAGTGATGAATTTTTGTTGAACGAACAGAAATAGATGAGATGTATCAAGCCGCCAACTGTTGCGTGCTTTGCACATGAACATTCGCCTGATGTCAATAACAAACCAATCAACATTCGTTATTTCGAATGAGGCTACCGTTGGAAGATTCCAATAATCAATTTAAATCCTGAATTTTGATTTCAATAATGCAATCCGTTCCTGATTAAAGAAAGTCATTCACAAATAATAAACGGAACGCGCTGAGTATTTTGACTGTAAAAAAAAACATATACTAACATGAGTAAATTTATAAAAAGCACTCAATCAAGATTGCAAAAATAATTTTAACACTGAAAATTAATTAATAATCCAGTTGTAAATAGATTTGTAAGTGATAATAATAGGGGTGGTGAATGTGGTGTTCCAATTATCCATACCTCCCCCATGGAAAGTTTTTTGGTTCAAACCTCCCCCCCCCCCCTCCCCACACACACCCACCCCTCTGGAAATTCCAGTTCAGTTTCATACTTTCCATTTAAAGTGCACCTAACCCCCAATTTTTTTTTGGCTTAATCAACTCTATGTACGTTGAAAAGTCGAATAGTAAAATATTTCTTGTTTTTAACATTGCGTCAGTGAGTTATAGAGATTGGAAGTTACAAAATGCTAATTTGATGACGTCATTTTAGGATTTTGCCATTATTTCTACGTCAATTTACAATACGCAGTATACGGCTTAAGGAAAATCAATTTGAGAAATACTAAATATAAACTGTGGACAGTCAATTGATTCGTAAAAGATATTCCTTGGAGGTAAAAAGAAGTAGTTGTATAATAAATGAATCCTAAAATGACATCATCAAATTAGCATTTTGTAAATTCAGATCTCTATAACTCGCTAACAGGACGTTAAAAACAAGAAATATTTCACTATTTGATTTTTCAACGTACATAGAGTTGATTAAGCGAAAAAAAAATTGGGGTTAGGTGCACTTTAATACAAAGTTTGGCTGACCTAAGGCCGTGTTCTATTGGTATCAACCATTTTCGGTTGGTTGGGTTGGTTGGATTTTTTTCCTGTTCTATTGGGAAAAAACCGTTTTCGGTTGGTTTGGTTGATCAACCATTTCAACCAGCTCTGAACTTGGTTGAAAAATGGTTGAAACCGAAAATGGTTGAAAAGTGTTCTATTGGGACACCTCAACCAAATCAACCAAAACCGGTTTAGGTTGAAACGGTTGATCCCAGTAGAACACAACCTAAGTTAGGGGGATGGGGGTGGGGAGATATTGATATTTCTTGGAAGCACACAATGGTAAATTTGAGACTCTGGCAGACAGCAAGACTGGCATTTCTCTCTGCCACCCTGAGACTGATGCCAAAAAAATAAGATTCCGAGACATAGACAACCACTGAAAAACAAGGCTGCGAGACCCATGATATTTGACTAATATTTTCCAAGAGCCATATTAAAGACCCTTCACTGCCCTTAATAGTGGAGAATTTATTACATGACTATATTATAAACCAAAAAAAAAACATTGAATGTTTTCTTAAACAAGTACTGTATTTCTGTTAATAGTTGGAACTAAAAAGTTCATTGGCTGCATGGCACTTGTTAATACACATGAAGAATAAAATTAGGTAAAATAGAAGTGGCTGAATGTAGCCAAATAAAAAGAAAGACTTGTTTTTTGGGCTTTAGCCTTTCTTCCATCTACATCTTCATCTACAAATTTAATTCGAACAATGTGCCTCCTTATAAAATCCTCAGTATAATGGAAAGGAGAATTAAAATTAGATTACATTTTTGTTCCATACAAACATTTATGTGCCATGGCATCAAACTTTTTTTTTCAACACTGTTGTCTGTAGCACACATGTATGCAAACCTCAATAGAATCAAAAGTTGGAGTTGAGGTCTGTGTCAGAAACAAGCAAAGGAAATGACAAGAGATGTGTCTCATTAACAAACCAAGTGGCCTCAATTCTGACTTTGGCTTCTGTTAAGGTTCGGGTGCACACATGCTATAGACAGCACTATTAAAAAACTTTGAAGGCTTGGTACATTTTGTAATGATCCAAATATCCACTGAAGAAGGGCTAAGCCTAAATACATTTTTTATTCTTGGTTTGCACATGATGTCATAAATTTTCAAAACTCTAAACTATA
Source organism: Cladopsammia gracilis (assembly GCA_022457155.1). NCBI lineage: Eukaryota > Metazoa > Cnidaria > Anthozoa > Scleractinia > Dendrophylliidae > Cladopsammia > Cladopsammia gracilis. The sequence goes on along the minus strand of JAJGOT010000185.1, from coordinate 36,486 downwards.
CAAAAAGTCATCATACAAAGCTATTTCTAACATTGTATGTTGATAGTCCAGTGTTACAATCCTTCCCAAAGAGTTTCAGGTTTTAACGATGTTTTGCTTCCAATATTTGTAAAAGTTTTAAATTGTGTCACGCTATTTCAGATAAGCCATGAAAATAAAAAAAATTGAACCAGCTGCAAGTTATTTTTCTTGATAGATGCTTATAAGCTGATTTTGTGAAACTTGTAAATCCAATATTTTGAGATTTTTGGCATAATTGAGACACTGAAGTTTTGGCTGCCATGTTGTTGCCCCTAAGTGGTACACCCCCCATACATTTTTACTAAAAATGTCTAATACATTTACTCATTCACCTAGAACTCTTGAATGAAATAGTCTTGCACTTCAAAATTTGGCCCAGATTTTTTAGTTTTAAACTCTCTACAATTCCATAAACATTTTGGAATCGAAATCTGTTTTTTAATGCTTCTGAATTTTGATGTAACGTATGTGCAAACCAAGAATTGTTTATTTTTTTACCACTTCTATTTTAATCATTATTTTATTTATTCTTCACTGTATTTCTGCGACTAACCACCCCAGGCACTATAACTTTCATATTATTCTTACTTGTAACCAAAAAAACCCCACATGTACAATAATACACTCTATTGCTGTAGGAAAGACACCTCCCTTGAAAACAAAACAGTCAGTACTTATTGCTCTGACTATCTCCTTCCGAAATGTACCAGGGGGTTGGGGGACTCCTGTACAGTTGATGGTCAGACAAGACCACAATGAGATATAGACAATTGGGTATTTAACAAATTTACACCGGTTTTCCGTGGTGTGGACTCTTATTTACCACAATTTACGTCATCACATGGTCAAAATGTTGTGGACTCACGAGGGGCAGCCGAGTGAGTCAGCAACAAATTTTGACCATGTGATGACGTAAATGGTGGTAAGTAAGAGTCCACACCACGGAAAACCGGTGTAAATTTGTTTTTACAACAATATTTAGAAAAAAATACAAGGAAAAATCAAAGTCTTGTTACAAAACGTGACAGCAAAGAAAGAGCAAGCGTTGTCTACAACTTTCTCGCAATCTGATTGTTTTTTTCAAGCGCGCGTTGTTAGCGTCAGCACCGTTATCTGGACTCTCATGTACCACTCACATCGACCAATCAGATTGCGAGTTTAGCGGCAATTGTGGTAAAAATGTTTGGGTGATAAGGCACTTGAAGGGATAGATGAGAGGGCCCAACAGGTGGTCAGACACCTTAATGAGATTTATAAAATGTAATGTTGATGCTGAGAATTTTATTTTCAATAAATTGTTACATGTAAGTGTAAAAAAGAAAGTCTAAAATTAATACCCTCCCTCAAGTTTGCATGAACCTGAGACCTTAGCTAGGCTTAGGTTTACAAAGCCTACCTTAACAGACTCCTGCACTACCAGAGTACTACCTGCAGCTTCTCAGGTTGTTTAGGCCTAAGCTGCTAACCCTAATCTTAACTGAAAGCTTATCAGTTAATCCATTATTTACGTTATGTAAATGATCTCAATAAGGTGTCCTGTTGGGCACTCTCATCTATCCCATCAAGTGTTCTCCACTTCCGAGTATTCACTGTTCGTAAATGTTTCGCTAGCCAGTGAAGTTTTATATCTTAAAGAGAAACCTGAAGATAACAATTATTCAAAAGCTAACTTAGAACACATATACACAGGGATGTTTGTCATACCTCTTAGGGATTTAAAGTAATTTAGCTTTAGTACCTTAATAAGGGACTTGCTCTTTCTTTAAAATTGAGAGTTTTATATTTAATTTGGCCAAAAATAAACTGTAGCCACACCCATAATAGAAGGCATCACTATGTACCTTCCAGGGGTTCTTTTCAGAATTTCCGACAGTCGCTCCTGTGACTTTTATAGGGGAGTTGCTCCCCTTTGGAGAGGGGGGGGGGTTAATCTACAAAAGACAATGTCTCTGTTTCAGAAGGCATTCACTTGACAAGTGCAAATGTAATAAGCACCTTTTACTATCAACAGAAACTGTTTTGACAAGATTTCTAATTTTTAGGTTATTTCAAAGTACAGGATCCCAGTCATTTTCCGTTTGTATAGCAATCATTTATACCGAAGGTGTCAAGATTTTTTGTTCCGTTAACTTGCCAATTTAATAGGGCATCTTCAAATTAGCCCGGCAGTTGCCCCTTTTCAGTCAGTCGAGCGGGCGTGCTAATCACAAAAACAAGTTCAGCAAGACTGGAGCGAGCGAACAAATCCCCCTCCTTTTCCGCATCTTCCCCAGAGCCCCCTTGGTTTGAATTACTTTCGCTCACCACTGGGATCGCCAATCACGTATTTGCTCTCCCGCTCGACTATCGATAGAGGGACTGCTGACAGTCTTTCATCAAATTTTCTTTGTTGTGAAGTTGTAAATATACATGTAGATCAGCAATAAAGCTATTTTTAGTGCTCATGACTTACGTTCATGCTTTCATGAATAATCCTTTTATCTTTATACGTTCAGGTGATATAACTGTACAGAGCTGTACTGTTGGCCTTTGAAAAGTTTTTTTTTTATTACTTTTCACATCTTTCACCAGCCAATGCTACAAGTAGTCCTTCATTTCTCTCAGCGGTTGTCCAGCGGGTGAATGCACAAGAGCAACGAGGGGAAACAACATTTTCCTCTGCACATACATGTAATAGAAGGCATTTTTCTTGCTTGACTGTCTCTGTGAGAAATGAGCTGGAGGGACTACTCGTACTTCCAGTTTCTACTGGCTGATCGAAACATCAACACTGTGTGGGAAGGTGGAGTCGTGTCCGCACCTGTCTCTGCACAAAACCAGCCATGTAGACTTGGGCATGACCTCTACCTAAATAAGGTTATTACTGCATGTACCATTGAACTGCGATGTTTTATTACACATCCATGATGGTACACTGTATCAATTATCAAACAAATTTACTCTTTCATGTAACAATATAGACAATTGAATTATGTACAATGTTTACAGTACAATCCATTCCACAAATTTCTTACAAAAGAAAACAATGCAACAGCCATGTATTTGAGAACGAAGTTTACCGCAAGGTGCCATTTTAGTTTAGACAAGTTCCTGTACAATTCCATGAACTATTTAAAGTTCCTTTTTCACTAATGAATAATGTCATTACTGACAAGTTCACTATCTTCCCAAAGCCCTTTTGAGCTAGTCAACCCTTCACTCCCAAGGATGCCAAAAATCAATATTCAAGAAAAATCCCAAATGTCGTTTTGTAAAATGAACAAATGGTACCATGCAAAGTACTGCCGAAGAGGTTTCATTTGAATGGTCACACCATAGGATTTCGTCCAGACTCAAAAGTTAGAATAAATGGTACCATGCAAAAGTACTGCTGAAGAGGTTTCATTTGAATGGTCACACCATAGGATTTCGTCCACAGACTCAAAAGTTAGAACTACACTTTGTCTCCATAATTGACTCTGGGAGTAAAAGGGTTTGGGAAAGGTACTTCTAAATTTCATACTGGGCAATTAAAGAATATCACAAAACCTAAGTACACAACTGGAAAAGTTCATTAATGAAGAAACCGAGCCCTAAAGACATTAATTCATTAAGCACTGACACAAGCAAAATTGTTACATAATGCAGCTTTTTGTAGCCCAATTATGGCAAGTACAGAAATAAATTCTACTCAAGAATCACGTAAGGAAGGACTTGCAACATGCCGTCACTAGAAGGCATCACTTCGGTCCAGTCATACCATGTGCCGTCACCACCATAACGACCAGTTACACCATTTGCTTCAACATTTATATCTAATATTAATTCTGTAGGTGACGCTAGAGTTTCTTGTTCTAACAGTGTTTCTTGTGGGATTTTCACCTCTGCATCACAATTAATCTTTGACTCACTGTGTGGTTCATTGGGCCTGTCTTTGGTCGGTGATTCAGAATTCTGCCTACAAACAGTGTCAATCAAATCATTTTGAGAGTCCAGTGAAACGCATGCATCTGTGTTCATTGGCTGGCAATCATTTACTTCGGATTCATTAGCAGTTGACTTGATTTCATTATTACATTCTTCTTTGCAGACACTTAGCTGTGAACCAATTCCAGAATCTACAGAAAGAACACTGTTATTTTCAGAGCTTTGTAAGTCAAGTATCTGTGACGCTAATGGTAATTGTTCTTTATCCACACTCTGAGATGTTTGTGACTGGGATTCCTGTGACAATGATAAGTTATTTTCTTTCTCTGCACCCTGGGGTGTCTGTGGCAATGAAAATGGGCAATCTTTTTCTTCACGTGGCTGTGAAGCTGGCAGTGAAGAGGTTGCGCTACTTTTCTGACCACCCAATACTGTTTCTTGACCAGAATTGGGAGTCCCAGGGTGGCTTTCAGAGTCATCTGATTTCACGAAAACATTTGGTGAATTTTCGTTGCTTGAACAGCTGTTCCGTTTCCGTTTAACACCTCTCTTTTTCCCTTCAAGGATTTTAGATTTGCCTGCTCTATCAACTGACGGAGATGCTGGTTTTTCGCTATCTCTGATAGTTCCATTTATCTGTGGTGACGACAATCTGCCTCCATTGATTGGAGAATCGGTATTGCGTAAAGTCTCAAGGTGATTTATGACAAGCTTTTGCCATTTTTTAACAAGTCCCTTGGCCCTCTTGGCTAATTCTTCATTATCTGTTTTCTTCCGTAGAAGATTGATTGTCTTCCCTAATCGTGTTTTCTGTGGAAAAAGAAAAACTTGAGTTCATTTCATGACTCCTGTTCACTGATTCAAGCATTCACATTAATACTGTATATCCTCAAACAGCAAAAAAAAAAACCTTCAAGTGCACCTGATTGACACACGCACAAGTTTTTGTAATTGAATAGTTGTAATTGGACACCCACATGACTGGCGCCAATTACATAAGAAATAGGTGCATGGATGACCAATCACAATCAACAATTTTGTTATTGATACAATTATTTTAAATACTGCTCACTGAAAGGTAAGGTAAGGTCACACTTGGGCCACGATGGCCCACACGGCCGGAGCTTAACCCGGTTTCCGTAGCATGAAGCAACTAGGAATATTGCTACTCCACCCTGGATGGGATGCTAGTCCATCGCAGGGTTACCCCCACAATTTGTCGCCGGTACCCGTTTATACACCTGGGTGGAGAGAGACAGTGTGGAGTAAAGTTTCCTGTCTAAGGAAACAACACGACGGCAGAGACCAGGCTTGAACCACCGACCTTCAGGTTGAAAGTCCGACGCGCTAACCACTAGACCACATTTTTAATAATCATTGCCTATGAGTGCTACTCTGGGCTGTCATTAGTACCCAGACGGCTGGTTTCCATGGCCAGCAACTGCAGTGAAGATGATTGGAAACTAAAAGTTTGAAAATGTCTGAAGAACATTCACAGCTTATATTCTTTACTGGAGAACATTTTTTTACAGTAACTAATCATAAATTATCCATTCCTTATTTTCGTATTTATTGTTATCTGTCAATTATTTTATAGTGAGCTCCTGTAATTGTTTAGTGTGTAGCAACCCGCCACGATTAACTTTAGTTATTTGCGGGTTGCTAATTTAATTTGTTTTATTATTATTTGTAAATAAATTGTTGTTGTTGTTGTTGTTGTCTTGAATTAGGTGTAAATGGGATGTGTGAAGTAAAATGGCAACTTGCATGAAGTGAACAAAATAAATAAAAAAGTTATGTTTTCAAGTGGATCAACAGAAATAAAAACTGGACGCATTTACTATAAACCTTAATTGAGGAGCAAAAACTATATTTATCTATATATAAAAGGGGATTGGTTTCAGACATGGGCAACACAACAATATGTGAATCTGCAGCTTCCAAGAAAAGCTTTTTTTTTTAAAGATATTCATAAAATCAAATTTATATTTTATTTTTTTTTAATTTATATGTAATCGAATTTATATTTATCCAGAGATACAAAAATAGCTGCATAAAATTGATCTCACTAAAATTGATTAGTGTACACTTGAAAAAAATACATCATATAGCTTTCAAAAATAGCTTTTGTCTAGATAATTAAGTGTTCTTTTAATAAACCAAGGAGAACACAAGACCAAATAAGAATTTCATTTACAAAAGCGGCAAGATAATAATCTAAGTATTTCGGCAACAGGTTTTGCATTTAATAGAACGGCCAAGGTGAAGAAAAACAACATGTGGAAAAGCCGAATAATAATAACTCTTCACTGGTACCTTGAAACTGTTAAGCAAATTCATGTGCCAGTACGCTCGACATTTATCGGTTACAAATCGTTAGAAATGGCCTCAAAGGCCTCAAAGATGCGATAGGAAACGCGAAAAAAATAAACGGTATAAGGTTGCATTCATAACCAAAAATAACCTATTTCTTTATTTTAAAGTTTATTAGCATTATCTTATAAAGATTTGTTTGGCCAGATGTACGCGTTGGGTTGCTTGCATTTATTTTACTTCCCGAATGGATTCTACAAAGCCCAAAGTACAAACAAGGCTATTATATCAACAATTGTTCAGTCATAAAAATTATGCAACGAAGAGTACGAGTATAACATGAACGCTTTCGTATTGATTATACTTCTTTAACAATAATCCTTTAGTTTAGGATTACGAAAATCATAGCAAAAAAGGTTGCGTAAAAGGTCAACATGTAGCGAGTACATTTCCAAGAATTCGACAATGTAAATTTCGCTTTTGTCACTCGAGGACACGAAGCCGGAAAAAAGGAGTAAATCTCAAAGAAACAGTTGCTTTTCATTGCAGTTATCTTTTATAGCGATCAAAAGGATGAAAATTTTAAACTTTGCTTCTTAAATCTACTAATAACACAGAAGTTTGTTAACTCGATAGCTAACGTACAAGAACACGATGTTTGGTCAAGAAAAGTCTCTCTGAAACTAACTTGATTCTTTCTGTGGCTGGGAAAATTTCCCCCGCAACAAAATGTCCTAATTTAAATAAACACAGATTCCGGGAATTGAAATTCAACTTCCTCAAAAGCTTAATTTGTGATGCTTAAAATAACTTATGAAGCTAAAAACATGAAGCGAAACGATTAATCTTCCACATGGGCTTCTGCATCGAAGTTTCATCAACTGTTTTAAAACCGAAGAAAATATGTTTCAGATGAGTAAGGGATGTTTAAACAATAAAAACATTTGCGCTGATTAAAAAACTCTCAATTTCACCTCAAGAGCCTCTTTAGTGATAGGAAGGCGCTCTAAAATCGTCACAACCTCCAGAACGGCCGCCATATCCAAAACCTGAAACAACAAGGGATGCAGAAAACCGTTAATTTCTTCTCAACTAAAGCGTGAAGCGCGCTAAAAATTAACTCACATTTCCATCAGCGTCTACAACACGGTCAAGGGTGGTTTTGATCTCCTGTGGCGAGTGCTGCATGGAGTTTCCAAGCGATAAGTTCTACAACCCTGCCATTCGCCATGCAAGGCAGCCCAAGACATGACGACCGACCGAGAAGAACACTCAATATATTATGGGATGCTTGACGTCACACCGCACAGCAACTTATACTCAATGACCAAAGATCGCGGGCTCATTTTTTATTATGTTCGTTTCAGACCTCTCTCTGCTAGTTTTTACCGAGGTTAAAATTTTCATAAACAAAGGATTGTTAGCTATCTCGTGTACGAAGAATTTTGCACAGCAGTGGTAATTTATTTGGGACAAGAAATATCCAATCTGAGCGGATCAACCAATCGGCCAACAACAACAGCAAAAAGCTATATTTGCATAACCATAAATCGTCACAGTGTTGCAAAAGCGTAAGATAATATAGAAACAAGTCAAACAACCATGTCTCCACTGTTCCTAAGAAGGATATTATTATCCTGCTACCTTATTTAGGTTTACATAGCAACCAAATCTCTAAACGTCTTAAATCTTGTGTATACAATTTTTACTCTTGTGTCAACCTTAAAATTATTTTTCAAAACACTGGCCGCATCAAATCTTTCTTCCTGTACAAGGACCGCTTAAATCGTTCTCAACAGTCTAAAGTTATTTACAAAGCCAGTTGTTGGGATTGTGAAGAATTTTACATTGGTAAAACTAAACGACGGCTTCATGATAGAAAAACTTAGCATTTTAAGGCCCTCGCTAAGGATGACCGCACATCAGCCATTGCTGACCATGTCAACACCATTGGACACAACATCAAGTGGGATTATTTTGCTATCTTAGCATTGGGTAAAACTGATTTCCACTGTAAAATCAAAGAAACATTGTTTATACAAGAACTGAAGCCAGCTTTTAATGAAACGTCAGTAGCGAGAAGCTAATAATTTATTAATTAGCTGTTTCTTTTTATAGATCAACTGTTAAGTTTTGTACTTGATCTCGGTCCCAGTCCCTTTTTACTCCAAAACTGAATGCAAGGCTGGCACTACGGCAAAGGGCAGATTTATTAATGACCAATATTTCGACTAATTGTACTAGTCTTCCTCAGGGCCAGGGCCTGAGGAAGACTTTTACAATTAGTCGAAATATTGGCCATTAATAAATCTGCCCTTTGCCGTAGTGCCAGCCTTGCATTCGGTTTTGTATTTTCACATTCAAGTGACGCCTGGCACGAGGTCTTATACAAGGAAGATCCGGCAACTACCAGTAAGTTTAATTTCTGCGTCGTGTGGACCTCTGCATTCAAAGGTTTTTCCCTTTCTACTACTATATAAGTATAGTTTTTAACACTGTAACGGTCACTTTTGAAAATGTATGTAGTAGCATACTTAACGTCAAGTTTTATCAAAAATGAATAAGTTCAATATGTTTATCACCGCGGTTTGTGTTCTATTTCTCATAATATAGAAAGTTTTAAGGTGGCTCCAGTATTTTTTTTTGGGTCACACCTCTCATTTTGAATGCGCTTATACATAATCTTACTTTAGGTCAATGAATCTGAATTTGATACCAGATGCTAGGCTTGGATGAAAGTTTTGAGCAATGCTCTTTTTTATGCTAATCAGCGTTTCCATAGCAACGGTAAACAAACATGGCGAAAAACAGTTTTTCCTAATTATCTTTCGATTTTGGGGCTACCCGCGACAAGCGAATAAATGCGCTATTATCTGCACAGTCTAGCACACTAAATGGGAAATTTCAAACAAATTAAACTGTTCGATTTTGATAAATCGCTGAAACATTTTTAACACGTGTTTTTTCATGTTTGAAATATAAGCGGTCAAAATATTCCATAGGTCTCACAAATTATCATTAAATTACCACAGAAAGTTTCCTCAGACTTAAATTATTACTCCCTGCAAATAGCTCTTACTAACTCCTCGGCAATAAAGAGATCGAGCTATTCATTCAAATGCAGTTTTGCTTGACGTTTTCCCCACTTTAAACGCTGATTAACATAAAAAAGAGCATCGCTCAAAACTTTCATCGAAGCCTAGCATCTGGTATCAAATTCAGATTCATTGAGCTAAAGTAAGATTATGTAAAAGCGCATTCAAAAAGGGAAGTGTGACCCCAAAAAACTACTTGGAGCTAGCCACCTTAAGGGGGCATTACGGTTGGTTTTTGGCAAGAATTTTAAAATTCGTCAATTGTTTTTATTACCTCTCAATGAATACTTGAATCTATCTAGTTTCAGAATAATATATATTCATTTCTTTGGGAAATTAATTTTTCCACTTTAAAATGAGGGCCTTTTGTATGGGTGGCCCCTCATATTTTTCAAAGAGTATTTAAGCAATTGCCACCAAATTTGGTAGAAAATTCTTTATGTACTTATCTGCAATCCTATGGAGTAGAATTTCATTTTCTTAAATAAACCTGGTTTTATAAGAAATTTGCCTTCTAAAATGTTTGCGGATTGGTTATCATGGTGACCAAAATGGTCAGAAGGCGAAAACACTCCATTAGGTTGTACTCCATCTCATTAAGATTTATTGTACCAAAAATCAAGTGATTTTTATGAAAAAAAAAGCAACTTGTCAAAAAGTGAGGGGCTGTAATCTAACCCCCAAACAACATTTCTCAGAAAATTATTAATTTGTATGAATATACTTTAGATGCACAGCTTCATTGTAAATAAGTGTCAACTTTATGAATTCTGTGCTTAATAAAGTTTTTGATTTTGATTTGATTAACTGGTTATCCCATGCGGTAGACAGTGACCTTAATGTACTCTGTACAAAGTTTGAATCAATTTGAATGAATTGTCAATTAAATATGATTTTTTTTTAATTAAGCAGCCAAAATCTTACCAAAAACCAACCGTAATGCCCCCTTTAAACAAACAAACAAACAAACAAACAAACAAACAAATCATAATAAACAGATTACAATGCATTAAATCTTACTAGACTGCCCTGGACCGATAACAATTTGCTTCGCTGATCATAACACTAGCCACGATGGCCCACACGGCCGGAGCTTAACCTGGTTTCTGTAGCATGAAGCAACTAGGAATATTGCTACTCCCCCCTGGATGGGATGCTAGTCCATCGCAGGGTTACCCCCAGCATTTTGTCGTTGGTACACATTTATACACCTGGGTGGAGAGAGACAGTGTGGAGTAAAGTTTCTTGTCTAAGGAAACAGCACGACGGCTGAGACCAGGCTTCGAACCACCGACCTTCGGGTCGAAAGTCCGACGCGCTAACCACTAGACCATCATAACAGGATGCATGTTAGTAAAATAATCCTCGGAATTCATCAAGTTTATAATCCGGCAATTCGTTTAGTGGTAACTAACTGATTGAAATTCGGGAATCGATTATAAACAATTATTGGATGCGGTTTTTGTGATATCCGGAATAATCAAGGTCAACGTAAGTGATGATCAGCCGAAGCCGAAGGCTGAGCCTGATAACACTTACCGAGACCTTGATTATTCCGGATATCACAAAAACCGAATCTAATAATAATTGTTTTATTATACATTGTTTTAAAGAAAATAACGACAAACATAAAAAAGATTTCAACAAGATTTCAGATAGTGACTACAATGAATAATAATACATTTTATTGTAGAATTAATCTCTAATTGATGAACAGTTATGAAAATAAAATAGAAAATTAATTTCATCTTCGATGTTATTGAATCCACAAGATTTCGTCATATCGTCTACCAGTTTCAATATTAAGTTTGTGGTTGCTGATTCTTAGTTTCACCAACTAACCAATCAGCTTTGTTTGTCCTTTTCCTAAATATCACAAGAAGGACTTAAAGTATTAGTGAAGAATCAGCAGAGAGACGCTTCGTGAACCCCATTGGACGGTTTCATGGACTCAAGAAGAGTCCTTTTACAATTATTTCCGATGTCAAAGTGCAAATATTCTACTAATAGTAAAAAAAAGAAGATTTTACAAACAAAAATGTCTGTTGTTGTGGTAACAGTTTTTTTTTTTAACGAAATAACTTTTTTTCTGTGATCCACAAAAGGGAGAAGTTTGGTCACTTCTTGTGATGAGCTATTGACCACCCAATGAAAGTTGTCGCACGTCATAGCCACCCTCGGAGTATTATTGTCGTATGGCTGTTATTGCTCTCGACCTCGAGGTACCCCCTTTTTTGAGCCGATTTCTTTTATACTGTAAGTCGGAGAGAAGAATAGGTCGGCAGGTTGTTATTTTATGAGCAACTTCAGGGGCGGATCCAGGATTTTGAAATGGGGGGTGACATTTTAAATGCAATAGAACCAAAGCCTAGTTGAGGTGTTTGAGGTCAGTGCATCAGCAACAGAAAAAGAAAGAAAGGATCTCAGAAAACGAGGGTGAAAATTCACCCATTTCACCCCACCCCCCTGGATCCGCCCCTGAACTTTTATTAACAATTAACTGATAGTTGAAAATGTCTAAAATTTTAACTGATATCTCTGCACGAAAATTACTGTTTGACCTGCGTGTGTCCTAATATTTATTGTTTTGTGCTTTCTTGACATTTTTCACTAGTATAAGAGAGGTGGCGGAGGGTTTATCAGTCAAAATGTGGTTTTCAAACCGCAGGAGAATTAGAGCAGATTTCAATTGAGTGTGGTAAAACCAAAACTAAAGTAATTACTCCGACCAATCACAGCAGTCGTAAACAATCCAATGAACCAATCAGAGCTCGAAGCAATTACATGTCGGCGGCGCCAAGCGTGGGAAAACGCGTGCGAGCAAGTCACGATTGGTTTTGGTTTTACTTCTGATTGGTCGAGAAAGTAGCGCGAGATTTTTTAGCCAATCACAAAGCGTAGCAATGCGAAACCAAAGCAATTGTGTAATTTCTTTTCATACTCAATTAAAAACTGCTAATAGAGTCCGGGGGGATGGTTAGGTGCAAGAGGCTCTTTGTATGTCGTCACTGGTTGTGGTCCAGGTTCTTCAAGGAGTAAATAACTTTATCCATCAGTGGATCTTTCATTGGTGAAAATACAAGTTTTACAAATGCGGAATATAGCTATTCGCTAAATGTAGGATTTATGGGCCAATTACGTGAATAAAGCTATCCACTCTTCAGTTGAACAAACGGGGCGTGTATTATTATTGATTAGATCCATAATTGAATGAATGCGCCGACAACATTTTCGCTTTTTCAATAATTCTTGCTTAAAATAGTACAGAATGCATAGAAATCTCGGGCAGTCGATCAAAAAGAGAATGAAAAGGGCGGTTTTCCAACAAAGGTTAAAAAAGTATGGCCCAACGGCTTATAAAACACTCTTTAATGGGTGTAATTGCCCGCTTTTGTTTATGAAGAGTGTAACAAATGCATTAATTTGCAGTCAGTTGTTTGGCCGCATATAAATTTTTAATATAAAGGAAGGGCGGAATTCATGATTAGCAGTTCAACACCGGGGTGGATAAACAACCGTTTTCTCACCCAAACGCGAGAGTTTGAGAATGTGAAATACCATTTTTTGTAAACTGATATTGAAAGGCTAAAGCAACAACCATAGGAAAGTACTGATCAAGTACTGCTAAAGAGTATTCAATTGAATGGTCACACTTGAGTTCGCAGACTCAGAAGTTAGAAGCGCCCATAGGATAATAAATGGTCCCACAGGAAATGTGGTCACAGTTGGAATTTCATTCGCATACTCAGAAGTTAGAATCACCTTGTACAGTATGTGGGCCGTTTCTCGAAGTCCCGATAACTTTACGGGCCTGGAGCTAAATTTTAAAATCAGAAACTATAGGGTGTATTAACCCCAAAACTAGCCGGAATTATTTTGTCACCTCATTAGAATTTTATTGCTTAACCTTTAAAACCAACAAATATGCATCTTTAATGTGAACATTGCAGACAAAAAAAGGTTACCGGGATTTTTGAGAAATGGGCCCTAGCTGGACCGAAATTTACTCGCTCTTAGAAGTGGCCATGTGGCTTATTGATCAGTCTTCCCTCGGCATTCAATCAGATTCTTGATAGCTCATTTTTGGCGAAAGTACGAATATTTTAAAAAGTTTGTCGGAAGTTAGGCCAATTTGTCTCCAGTGAGTCTTTCCGTTTCGAAAGACCCGACAATTTTTCGGGCCCGAAAATATATTTTAAAATCACTGACGGAATCTATAGATGGTGATGTAGTTTTTTTGCCCTTAAACCAGCCCGACTTGTTTCGTCAACTTAGAATTTTATTGCTGAGCTTTCAAAACCATTTAAGTAGGGCCCCTCTGAATACCGACCACGTCAGTGCTGAATGGGCCACCCTGCCTAAATAGAGTTTACTACTAACAACTATACATATCCAAGAGCCGATTATCCTTAATGTAAACATTGCACACATAACTGAAATAGCTTTCTGAGCCCGAAAGGTTATCGGGAGTTTCGAAAAACGGGCTGAAAAAAGGGGCGGGGATACTCGTCGGAAATTTTGAATTAAACCCCTAAAGGAGACCAATCTGGGCGTGGCCCAAGCTTTTTTTGAACCCTAAAAGAGACCATTTTAAAACACAGACAAATAAAAAAATACAGTATTTCTTCGCGTGCAACCCTAAACGAGACCTTGACGGCTACATATAATGGCGTTTTGCCCAGAACACCCTAAGTGAGACCCTGAAAAGCCGAAATTTATACCCCTAAGCGAGACGACGAGCATCCCCTCCCCTTTCATATGGGAGTCCGCCACCAGGACCAAGAAACCATACGAAACCATACGAAACCACCCACACTATCGCACAGCCTGGTCCGTTCTAAAAACAACTTTCCATTTTATATGTATCTTATCTTTTTTTTTCCATTTTAACTTTTCTCCAAACCATAAGTAATAAATGAATTCACAACTTGAGATACATTTTCCATGGAATAAAGTATGTATGTAAGATATACTTCCTTCCTGATGTACTTGCCTTCATGATTTCTTGTTATATTTATTACGCTAGTGAAAAGTTGATAAGCACCAGTGAAACCTGAAGTCTTTTTTTAGAATACATTTGGAAAGAATGCTCTTTTTTGTCGAGTTTGACTTTTTTTTGGAGGGGGTGGGGGGGGTGGGGGGGCATTCTTGGGAAGGATGTGCGTGAGCGAGACTGCACCAAAAGCCTTACCTGAAACCGCAGTGTGGGAGCCGATTGTCGTCCGAGAAGGACCGATGCGTGATGACTGAAATACGAAGGTACCAGATCAAATGAATCGTGACTCACATTGAATATGGAAATTCGTTTTAGTTCAGCTCCAACGCTTCTGTCGATTTCGCTTCATATCTTCTTATTTTATTAACTGAGTCACGACCTGTATTTTGACTGATTCTCAAATAGAACCCTCCGATTTTCACTGAGTCTAAGGGAAAAGTTTGTGGTCACAGTTGGAATTTCATTCGCATACTCAGAAATTAGAATCACCTTGTACAGTATGTGGGCAGTGGCCCGTTTCTCGAAGTCCCGATAACTTTTCGGGCCCAGAGCTAAATTTTAAAATCAGAAACTATAGGGTGTATTAACCCCAAAACTAGCCGGAATTATTTCATCATTAGAATTTTATTGCTTAGCTTTTTTCATCTTTAATGTGAACATTGCAGACAAAAAAAGGTTACCGGGACTTTTGAAAAATGGGCCCTAGCTGGACCGAAACTTACTCGCTCTTAGAAGTGGCCATATGGATTATTGATCAGTCTTCCCTCGGCATACAATCAGGCTCTTGATAGCTCATTTTTGGCGAAAGTACGAATATTTTAAAAAGTTTGTCGGAAGTTAGGCCAATTTGTCTCCACCGAACCTTTCCGTTTCGAAAGACTCGATAATTTTTCGGGCCCGAAAATATATTTTAAAATCACTGACGGAATCTATAGATGGTGATGTACTTTTTTGCCCTTAAACCAGCCCGACTTGTTTCGTCAACTTAGAATTTTATTGCTGAACTTTCAAAACCATTGAATACCGACCACGTCAGTGAATACCGACCACGTCAGTGCTGAATACCGACCACGTCAGTGCTGAATGGGCCACCCTGCCTAAATAGAGTTTACTTCTAACAACTATACATATCCTTAATGTAAACATTGCACACATAACTGAAATAGCTTTCTGAGCCCGAAAGGCCTATCGGGAGTTTCGAGAAACAGGCTGAAACTGGGGACCGTAAACTACAGTTATACCAAGAACCCGGGGGGAGGGGACTCCCATATGAAAGGGGCGGGGATACTCGTCGGAAATTTTGAATTAAACCCCTAAAGGAGACCAATCTGGGCGTGGCCCAAGGTTTTTTTGATCCCTGAAAGAGACCATTTTAAAACACAGACAAATAAAAAATACAGTATTTCTTCGCGTGCAACCCTAAACGACACCTTGACGGCTAAATATAATGGCGTTTTGCCAAGAACACCCTAAGTGAGACCCTGAAAATCCGAAATTTATACCCCTAAGCGGGACGACGAGCATCCCCTCCCCTTTCATATGGGAGTCCCCCCCCCCCCCCCCCCCAGGACCAAGAAACCATACGAAACCACCCACACTACGCACGAGGTCTTATCATTCGCACAGCCTGGTTCATTCTTAAAACAACTTTTCATTTTATGTATTTTTTTTCCATTTTATCTTTTCTCCAAACCATAAATAATAAATAAATTCACAACTTGAGATACATTTTCCATGGAATAAAGAATGTATGTGAGATACACTTCCTTCCTGATGTACTTGCCTTCATGATTTCTTGTTATATTTATTAAGCTAGTGAAAAGTTGATAAGCACCAGTGAAACCTGAAGTCTTTTTTTAGAATACATTTGGAAAGATTGCTTTTTTTAGTCGAGTTTGACTTTTTTTGGAGGGGGGGGGGGGGGGGGAGGGGGAGAGGGAGGGGAGGGGGCATCGCAGTGTGGGAGCCGATTGTCGCACTTCCCGAGAAAGACCGATGCGTGATGACTGAAATACGAAGGTACCAGATCAAATGAATCGTGACTCACATTGAATATGGAAATTCGTTTTAGTTCAGCTCCAACGCTTCTGTCGATTTCGCTTCATATCTTCTTATTTTATTAACTGACTCACGACCTGTATTTCGACTGATTCTCAAATAGAACCCTCCGATTTTCACTGAGTCTAAGGGAAAAGTTTGGGAACAGGTAAGTCTTAAAACTACTGGGCCAGTTTAACGACAAAGAATAGACTACTGTATGTCCGTTTGTAATTTCCTTTGCTCAGATTTAGACAGACACAGGCATTGACAAATCGGTATTGCTGGTGAGGTCGTGTTTGCTAAAAATATGAACGTTTTCGCTCCCTGCTGTAGCACAGCATTTTTTAGGTCTCTATCGAAAGGCGAAACTTCAAACGTCTGATCATTGGCGGCGGCATGTTTTGTTCACATCCCGATTTCTGTCTTGACCAGCTTTGAGTTCAGTAAATGTGGTTTTAGAGGTGACGTCGGTATGAAATCAAAAAGTAGCACCATTCAAATCCATAAAAACTATTGAGCAGTTAATCTTTTTTCTCGGCTGTGATGCTGTGTTTGTTAAGCCGTACAAGTTCATCAGTGTAAAGTTCAGAATTCTATAGTCTTGGATGAAATCCTAAGGTATAACCATTCAAATGGAAGTTACAGATCAGTGATTTCCTGCTGTAATGTTTATTATGCCGTGCCGTGTGTTCTATTAAGGTAGTCTGTCTAACTTTTGAGTCTGTTGATCAAATAATAATCATGTATCAAATAGATAACGACCTTTCAAATAAGCCGATCGATCGATCCTGTTAATTTTTTCGCGTAAAGATAACTTTTGAGGTCTGTTGGTAACATGTCCTCTTCTGCGCTGTTTGTTTTCGTGTTTCGAAGAAAAGATTTTAGAAGCATTTGTCAAATCTGTTTGTCGGCACTCTGACAAAAGGCAAAGAAACATCGCAAATTATTTTGACCACCGTAACTATTCTTCATAGTAGTTAGAGAACATCGTTCATTTCTTAAATTCCTGATTGTAGCTCCTGCTGTTTTTTTTTTTTAGCTAGGTTGTCGTTCTATCTTTCTTTATCCATGCCACTGATTCAGTTTACGGAATCAAAACCTACTAAAAGTAGAATAGACCTTGGAAATTAATGCACTAATTGTATATTTTTACGCACATAGTGATTAAAAAACCCGAGTTTGTAGTTACTATTAGACGTTACGGTCATTTCGTACATGAAAAAAAGTCGCACTGACACAAAGTTAATGCTGAAGGATTGCCTGAAACATATGCCTGTACTGTTGAAACGTTGATTTTGCAGATTCATGTGTACAAAACTTTAAGAACTTCAATATTCTGCCGAAGTTAGCAAAGTGATGTTATCATATATATAGAATGTTGTTGTAAATAAACAATTGGTTTAAATGAATATTGAGCCACAAACGAAATCAGGTTAATCGGAATTCATATCCAAAATTTTGGACAACATTAAAACTGACGCCGAATTGTGAAAAACACTGATCCGCACAACAATCAATTAAAAATATTCAATATCTCGTTTTGTGTCTTCTACGAAATTAAACGGTGCTACACTTTAACACAGAAGCGCCCGTTCGAAAGGAAAGAAAATGCCGGAAGGAAGAACATCTCTTAGCTTTTATTGCGATGAGTTGGGACTTAAGTGGACGGAAGCAGTAACCTCCACTCCGTCGTTCGAGTCTTTGGATGAAATGCTAAGTTCATATTTTGGGGTAGGAAGCAAATATATGAGTCAGAACATGTAGACGTTCTGCACACTGAAAATGACAAGACATAACACTGGCATAAATTACAAAACTCTATATATAATATAGACAAAACACTGATATAAAACAAAGGGCCTTTTCAGTGCAATGTCAGCTTCAGCATTTTTCATGCGCGACATGAAAACCTTACCCTCAAAAACCTAAACTCAAATTTACTTTCTCTGTTTCTCTTTTTCCGAACTTATCCGCACGCAATTCACAGTAATTAATTTAAGGCAATCAACAAATGTAAACAATCACTATTATTACCATTGATGAAATTATGGGTCGATGGCTCTAAATCGTCATTCTCTATTTTCGAGTTGCCCAGAATACACTTTGTTTGCCCCCCAAATTTTGCATAAACTATTGTTTTGAAAAGCTCTTGGGAATATGCAGTCCTCCCAAGAGCATTTACAAACAATAATTTATGCACAATTTTGGGGGCAAACAAAGTGAATTGTGGGCAATTCGAAAATAGAGAATTGACCACGCAGTCGTTTTGCCCCAAGGTTATTTTTCAACTCAGTGATGCACGTATGCAAAGACACAGACATGTTTTAGGCCTGGAACAAATTAAAGTCATTTATATATATCACCGGTAAATGTTGATAGTAAAGTTAAAGATCTGAACTTACTCACTCTTTTGCGTCAAAACTTGAAATCCTGAAGTATGACCATTCAAATGAAAGCTATGAAGCAGTAATTCGTTATGATAGTTTTAATTAATTATGCTGTACTGACTTGGCATTCCAGTTTGGAGTATGTGGTTAAAATCATTTAAAGTGTGACCCTCATGGTCAACTGAAGTGCCAGGACCCTCCTGGTCAATTCAAGTGAAGACTGGGGTTGTTAAACTTGGAAACTGAATTCACTTAGTAAAATGTCACCATTCTTTTTTAATATTTTGCAAAATTAAGTTTGGGATTTTCTCATATTATCCTTAACTAAGGAACTCTAGGGTGTGAAAAAGTTAAACTGAGGAAACGTGCGTCATTAATGATTGGTTTTTGAGAGTTGCGTATATCCGGCCTCCCCGATTTCGTCATGGCTTTTTATCTCGCTCAAGTGGAATGTTCCTTTTGCAATGACACAACTATCCAACACAACAAGCGCTTTTGCGGTGCGCGAGCGCGGAGAGTGAGTAACGAGCGCGAAGGGTGAGCAGCGCGTCACGCGACGTTAAAAGATGGTAAACACGTTAAACGATGAAACTCCTAAAAGCAAGCTGATCAGCTCTTGCATTCACACTGTTCTAAAGTAGACCAAGTATGTATACAAATTTAACAAAGAGGTTAATGTTCACCAGTGCTTATGTTTTTGCTGACTGAATTAGTTACATCGTTTATCTTTTTCATTGCCTAGTTTCGAAACAGATATAGAAGCAAGGCCAGTACTGTTTGTATCCATATTTGTCCTTTGACTGCTAGCTCTGTCCCTTTTCAGTCAATCGAGCGTGCAAGTAGGCTCGATTTTCAGCCGTTTGAGGATGTCCGGTTTTCAGATCCTCAGGAACGCGGGCGCACAAAACGGCTGGTAATCGAGCCTAGCGTAGCCTGCGCAGCAAGCGTTCCCGTACGAACGAATTTTTCCGCATTCTGGCCGCGCGAAAATTGGGGCGAGAGCAAAAAAATCGAAGGACGGGGGTGGGAGTGGGGAGATGAGGGAACGCTTGCCTGCAAACCCCACGATTTTGAAAAACGCCCACCTATTTGTCACGGTTGATTTCATTTGCCGATTGACAGCTTGTCAACAAATAAGCCAATTACAGATTACCGGATGTAGAATTTTACTTCCTTCAAAAGATAAAACGTTTCGAATTCGTAAACGGTTGAAATCTCTTCACAGATTCATGGAAAATAAACCTTCTCGCCATTTCAAAACAATGCCGACTGAAATAAGAAGAAATATCCGTATATTTGCTTGCTTTGACTTATTGAATCCAACACCGGTTAACTGAGCCGGTGAAATAATTCCCGCTAATAAAAATATAACACTGCTCAGCTCAACTACTCAGCGCGCGACTGTACTGCTGTGTTTGTTTACGGTTATATTATTTCTAGTTCAAAATCAATCTTCGCTTTCCTCGCTATTTTCTGACTTTTCTATGGTACGAGCACTAATCATTCAGCTTCATTTCATCTCATATTTTACTGTGACCAAAATAAAACTCGAATCGGTCCACAAATGCAAATAGATCTTCCCACACTCAACACCGATAAAAACAAACAGCCGCCGAAATAGATCACTTTCACTTTAAAATTTGGGATGAAATCGTGGTGTCAATTGGAGTCAATTAGGTTTTTGAGAAAGTATAAACCTTAATGACTGGATTTGGGTATTACTTGGCTTTTGACTCGCCTTTTTTGTATCGATCCAACGATCCAACCAA
This sequence comes from Cladopsammia gracilis, assembly GCA_022457155.1. Taxonomy (NCBI): domain Eukaryota; kingdom Metazoa; phylum Cnidaria; class Anthozoa; order Scleractinia; family Dendrophylliidae; genus Cladopsammia; species Cladopsammia gracilis. Next base: position 15,959 of record JAJGOT010000185.1, on the reverse strand, counting down.
TTTAACTAGGCATTACCGATTACTACAAACAGACATGGACGACAACAGTCAAACTAAACCACGATAATTTTTTTCAACGGGTCTACTCAAGTCTAAGAAAAACATTTCCTGGCCTATTATTAATAGAGGAATAAGTTACGTATTGTTTTCTTTCCATGCCTTTACATTTAAGCGAGGAAATCCATGTGTAACTTTGACTAATTAAATACGTGCGTTCTTCCAAATTTCCCTTTGTGTTTATCGTCCAAGCAGTCCAGTTTTTCATTTAAATCGCACGCCGTCATCTGCATACAATTTACCTCTTCGACTGGATCCCGAATTATGCTTTGCAATGGAGAAATAACACTGAATAACACTGGAATAGCCTGTACCTCCTTGAATTGCCTTTTACTTCGCACACCGCACATCATAACAAACAACTGAAAAATTAAACTCTTGCCGAATCCTGTTGGCAATATAGCCATTAAATCGTTGCCGTTAAAAAGATGGCGCATTGCCCTTTCTTGTTCCGTTTTCAAAGTAAAAGCAAGCCTCGCTTCGCTCAGCTCCGACAAAACTTCGTTCAAACACGTTTCAAAATCTTTCACATGTTCTCCGTCTTTCATCCTTTGATCGCAAGTCACGCTCAAAATATTTTGCGTGAAAATTTGATAGCTACTTGTCAAACCTGTCACTCAAGGTGACCACACCGCACCAATCAGGAGCCCCGTTCGTGGACGAACGGCGTTTTTCAAAATCGTGGGGTTTGCAGGCAAGCGTTCCCTCATCTCCCCACTCCCACCCCCGTCCTTCGATTTTTTGCTCTCGCCCCAATTTTCGCGCGGCCAGAATGCGGAAAAATTCGTTCGTACGGGAACGCTTGCTACGCAGGCTAAGCCTAGCGTGCAAGCTGATCACGAAAACAAACGCGGCGAGACTGGAGCGAGTTTCCAGAGAGGGACTGCTAGTCCACTGCGGTGAAACGCCCAAGGCATTTTTCGTTTATTTAGTGGGGATTTTATTTAATATTAAATGAAAATATAGTCAAGGATGTATAAAAATAATTAGTTTACGTTACTATCTTTTAATTTTTCTGAAAATGATAAGCTTTTTCTGTTGAAAATTAAACTGACCAAAACTCTTGGCGCCTTCATCGCGATTTTCGAAAAAAAAGTACGAGAAGCCATTAAGAAAATCCGAAAATCTCAGATGAATAGAACTGCCATCTCGAAATTCGTAGGATCCTTTGCGGTTTCGAAATTTCTAGGGAACCTATACCTTTCCGAACAGATATTTAAAAGAAAACGATCGTTGAGTGCCCCTGACCGGTGTCGACAGGTAATATGCGGGGTAATATGCAAGAATATTCAGACTTGTCTCTTGGCACGTATTAGATTTCTCTGCATGCGAACTTCGCTGAATGACAAAAAAGCAATTTCATTTCATAGTACTGCATGACAAAAGCGTAGTGAAACTTTTTCGGTGCCTGCACGGACATTTTTATTTATTTATTTATTTGTTAGAGCCATGCTGAAAGTCGAAATTTTTACTAGCTAAAAGTTGTTTTGCTAATTTCGATTCGCGGTTTGTTAATTACGTGGGCAATCATAAAAAAGGAGACAAGGTTGAACAGCTCTTTGTTTTAAACAAATCACCCAGGCAATGACGTTTAACTTTCATAAATTTAGAAATTAACCTTAAGAATTATGACTTCCTGTCCTGTAGCTTAACATACATACATTCTTATTACAGACTTCAAAAAGCGAAACCGACATAATTGCATCAACGAAACCCCCCCCCCCCCCCCCCCCCAAACGGCCCGATTTTGTTTAAAATTATTCTATACTTTTGCTTTGAAATAACTAGGTGTCTTCCGCTGCGGATGGCTGGAATGAAAATGGATGCAAACTTAAAAATATAGGCTAATATGTTCAAGTACATATCTCTTGTGTCTTGGAAGATCGCTAAAAATAGCGGCAGCTCTATTGCTAGCGTTGCGGCTGCTTCTGTTTCTATGGCTAGGAGGCATTGTTTCTTTGTTTATTGTATTGTTCTCTTGAAGAGTATCAAACTAATGGCGTAAGACCTTACGAGAGCTGCCTCATCGTCCATAGACTTCCCTTCAATAATTCACTAGGTGTCTTCCTCTTGTATTCGAGTTATGTTTAAGAGCATTCTGTGTATATAAGAAAAAGTAATTTGTTTTGACAGTCTTTGCTCTTTGGGCGCGTTTTATTTTTGGGATATATTCTTACAAAAACAGAATACCTCTAAATATTGCAGCTATTTCTCTTTGGAAAGAAGTCGCTTCTTTGACTATGTGCACCTGGAAAATTTTTGGTGTGTAAGAATGTAAACAACATAGTTTTAGTAGCGTATTTTGATTTCAGATTGACCAGAATATGTCCCAAAAAACACGCCCTTAAACTACAGGTTAGCGTTTCTAAATTTGCGTTGTGATGGCATGCATCTCCGTTTGATCCACAATCAACAGAAGCACATTTCTAAATGTAGGTTTTATTTCTTCACCTTAGGGTTTGAAAACGTCGTAAATTGTACTGGCACCATTACACAATGGGCCAGAAAGATAAAAAGAAAGAATCAACTGGTTCTGATAACAGCGATGTCTTCCATCAAGTTCCCGGAACGCAGATAGCAGACAATGGTGATATTCCCCTTGTTTTGGTAAACAACGGAGCAGCGCAACGAGAAGTAAGCGAAAGAAAGCGATCACGTGCCATAAGCAAGGTGTCCATGACTTCTGACGATGGAGCCGAGGAGAGCGGGAAAGTAAGTCGAATGTTGTTTGGTTTCCTTGTTAAGTTTAGTCTAGTATCCCTGTTTAATTCTGTATATCTGTTTAATTCAGTCTGGTTACGCTGTTTTATTCATACACCTTATTCGATAGTTTAACAAATAATACGCGCGGATATTTTACGAGTTGCCTAGTATTTTTTCGAGCCCCGCAGGAGCTAGTAAAAATGCTAGCAACGAGTAAAACATCCGGGATTTATTATTCAACTGCAATATATAACTTTCATTATATCTTCTATGTCTTCGAACCGGGATACTCTAAGGTGTAACATGACAATCTACTGAGTAATTCGCTCGGATATTTTGCGTGCTCTCAAAACCTTATAAGGTAAAGTGACATTACAGTAGAATTAATGTATGGTATTCCTGTTTAATTCAGTCTCAAATCACTAGCTGTTTAATTCAGCCTGGTATCCCTGTTTAATCCAGTCTGGTATCTCTGCTTAATTCAGTCTAGTATCCCTGTTTAATTCAGTGTGGAATCCCCGTGTAATTCAGTAGGGTATTCCTTTCTAACCCTTGGACGTACACGCAAACCCCAACCGTGGTAAAAGGGGGGGGGGGGGGGGGGGTTGCAACAACCCCCCCCCCATTGGGTTTTTGCGATGTTGCAATATTTCGGAAATATTTTACATCTAATCAATAGCCCGCGATGTGCTCTACATGATAAGGTAAATATTATGGGTTGTAACGCTGCTGGGGGTCCGTGACATCATCCAAAATGGCTGCCAAGACGGCCGCCATCTTGGATTTCACTAAAAGTTTAAATTTATCGGGGAAATGCGGAAATTGCAAATATTGTTTGCTAGAGTTGTAAAATAACATACAATTAAACATTTTGATGCTTTTGGTAGCCTTTTATATGTTTGTTCGCTGAAAGAAGGTGAAAAACTTGCATTTTTCTTCAAAAATGTCTTGACCACATGTTACTTATGACGTCATATCTCGTTACCATAGCAATCGGTTGTCGCTAAACTTTACCAAAATGTGTCTCAAGGATAAATGAACAGCTACTGAAAACGCCATGTGCTAATCTTAAATGGTCTTGATAATATCGGAGAAAAACCTTAATGGGGGGTTGGCAACCGCCACCCCCCCTCCCTTGTACGTCCGAGGGTTAACTCAGTCTGGTATCCCAGTGTAATTCAGTCTAGAGCTTTTTACGTGGCTAAAGTCGGAAACATTTCCTCTTGCAGCAATATATTCCTCTTTGGTCAAGCTTGTGTAGCAGGCGCCGGAGTAATATAGGGTACGATTTCGAGGACTTGCGCGTGCGAGAGGCACGGGTGAGTCCCCGAAGTTGCATACTGAAGTAGACGTGGCAGTTGACAGTTGAGGTTTTCTGTAATTTTTCTAGGGACAGTTTACGGGTCAGAAGTCAACAATGCTTCACCAGCTGATTTTGAATGGAGATGTAGAGGAAGTCGAAAAACTCTTATCCAAGGGCACGAGTAAGGAGCACTTTTTTTTCTCAACCCCAATGAGGGAATGAGTGAATGAGTGGTATTTGTATATAACAGCCGGGACACTGTTCCTTTGATGTGATGTTTCCTTCCTGTATTTTAGGCGTTAACAACACGGACAAGTCAGGCAAAACTCCCCTTCACACCGCCATCCTCTCAAAACAGTTCACAATTGTCGACAGGTTACTTGAGTGTGGTGCTGACGTCACTATAGCTGATGACGCGGGAGACACACCTCTACACACAGCCATTCATGTTGGCAGTGAGAAACTAGTACTGGTGAGCATGCGCAAGCAGTCAGATTACCTCACTGAGCAAAACTGAATTATTAATCAACTTTCACGTCTTTATGACTCTTCTATTACAAAAATATAGAGCTGTACTGGTAATCTTCTCCCAATCTTTAAGCCATATCTGAATTCGGATAAATTTATTTAGCAGCACTTTCCAGTGTTAATGTTCATTGATACCTTTACAGTCAACGTCCGCGTCGCGGACACCTCGCTAGCAATGGACAGGAGATGAAGTCCTAGCGAATACGACGGACTTTCTCTATTACGGACACCATTTATACCTTAATACCTTTTAGCTTATTAAGCCAGAAAAAATATGCTGACTGAGGAACAACTTTTCAGGGAGAATTGATACCTCTTAGGAGTAAAACTTAACCCTTTAATCCGCAAGAGTGATCAGCATCAAATTTCTCCTGGTAATATCAATGCCTTATCAATCAAAAAGGTCATGAGAATTAAGGACATGATCACACAAGATGAATTCTCTTGATATCCAAACAATTTCTCCCTACTACTTCTATAAGAAATGTATAGGGACACGAAATGAGAATTCAAATTTTGATATTAGGGCCAAGAGCCTATTACCTTCCTGTTAGGGCTTAAAGGGGTTTCTGGTACCTTTTAGGAGTCCCCGAGGTAATCACTGATTTTTTTTTTTGCAGACTCTTCTTCATCAGGGACGCGCAGACGCAAACGCTCTCGGTCGTAACTCGTGCACGCCACTGCATCTTGCTGCTGAGATGGACAATGATAACATTTGTAAAATACTGGTAAGATCACGCAATGCATTGTATTAACGTTACAAACGTCACGTCATATAAAACGAAATGCGCTACAGCTGCATCGTAAAAAAAGAAAGAGCAGTTTCTAAATGGCCTCTGTGAAACATAAACCAATAATCACATCGGCAAACACAACGTAAACAATGCAGCAAACTGATCAGAACTCGATGTTAAAAACGCGCAAATAGCGCCAAATGCGGAAAGATACGAGACTTGCGCCAAGCGCGGAAAAACATGCGACCGATACCAAGCGCGGAAAAACATGCGACCGATACCAAGCGCGGAAAAACATGCGACCGATACCAAGCGCGGAAAAACATGCGAACGATGCCAAGTGCGGTAAAAGGGGGAGGCTGGCGTCAAGCGCGGGAAAACATGCGGTCAGTGTTAAGTGCGGAGTAAAAGGGGAGAATGGCTCCAAGCGCGGGAAAACGTGAGACTGGCGCCAAGCGCGGGAAAATATGCGGCCGGTGCCAAGTGTGGAGAAACCTAGACAAGTTTCACCACTATTGCTATTTATTTAGATTGTTGAAAGACATTAAGTTAATTTGGTTTTTAATATGGCTTTTACCGCACGCGATGGTAAAATGCAGTTAATGGAACGTGACCCCCCAGGTGTGGTAGCATGGGCAAGCCTTGCTCTGTAAACAGTGTATTTCAAGGCGTCTATTCATAAATGAATGCCTCCAATTCATATACTTAGTACAGTCGCCTTTTAGGTCCAGAGGTCGTACTGATAATTAAAAGGTGTACCATAGCCTAGTAATACATATAAGCTTTGCTTGCATTGGTCTCTTTATTCTAAAGCCGTATTCACTTGGCACGTTACGTCTAGTTAGCTTATGGTACAAAGGGTACCTACTGGTCGTGCTCCGAGACACTGTCTTGCTATAAAAGCAGCAAATACAATAACTTAGTCTATTATGCTAGCAGTCTTGCACAAACGTGTACATAGACCTCTTTCATAATGGCGGCCGATTTATTTATTCTTTTATATGTATGTTAATTAGCCTCACTGGCCTCATTTTAGTGTTAAAATTCTTTTGAATTTTGCACATGTTACCGAGGCCAGTAAAGCTAATTTCCATACATATAAAAGAATAAAGCCCGTGCGGTCCTGGCGAGATAAGGAAGGCCCTGTCCTATCCCCAAGTGCAGTGGGAGATAAGTGAGGCTTTATTTATTGTGCGTTTAACCCGAAGTCGCAAATAACCTGCCACAGGGCTGTGTTCCCCTCCATTACGCCATACCAAATGTTGTTTGCTCTTGTCTCCGCTGATTATATACTTTCGTCACGTTGCGTGACATTTATTGTGTTACAAAAAATGGCAGGAACAGTGACATTAAAGTGCCTTGCTTGATTTCTTTAGACAATTTATATAAAGAGCGATTTCAACAGTGTTTTAAGCATCGTAAGACAAACACCAAGTAATCACCCTGGATAATCACAACAGATGCAAGCAACCCAGCGAACCAATCAGAACTCGTGTAGGCGGCGCCAAGCGCGGGAAAACACGTGCGAACAATGCACAATTGATTTTTTGTTTACTTCTGATTGGTTGAACAGTCCAGTGAACCAATCAGAACTCGTGTAGGCGGCGCCAAGCGCGGGAAAACACGTGCGAACAAGGCACAATTAATTTTGTGTTTACTTCTGATTGGTTGAAAAAGTGGCGTGCGGCGGCTTTTTAGCCAATCACAAACCGTAGTAATTCAAGCACGGAATAGGCCATTTGCACGATGACGTCATATGACTACAACTACCAGTATCCTTCAGTTTTTTGTTTTGTGGTGCAAATTAGGGCTATTGTTATTGCAACCGCACTGGGATTACAAAATTTAAATAAGGAAGGAAAAAACGAACTGAATTCTGGTAGTTGTAGTCAAATGACGCAATCGTGCAAGTGGCCTATGAAAACCGCTCTAGAAACTGATTTAGGTCAACAAACGCTAAACAAAAGGAAAACAAATAAATGTTTTTGAAGGAGATCTAAACTTTGTTTACGTCACCTTTACTTTTAATTTATGTTTATTCTGTAATTAAGGTTGAAAATTCTGGAAACCCCAAGAGCTTGGATGATGACAGAATGACACCTGTGGCTCACGCCATGGAAAGAGGTGCTAAGAAATCCGCGGCATTCCTGCTTCAACACGGTGTGTAATCAACGTTGAAAGGTAAATTCTCAGTATCCATGCGGGTAGATAATGAAACTTCCTTTGTTCATTTCAGCCAACGGGCAAGGGATAGTTGAAGACTTCTTATATGATGTTGACATTGATGGCAACTGTCTTCTACACCTTGCCGTGAACAGCGGTGTTCTTGCGGTAAGTATTTTGAACCCATAGTCATGCAGCTGTCTGTCATGATCAGAAGTAAAGAACACGCAAAGAAGAAAAACCAATATACAAACAACCACATTTAAGAAACAAGTAAACAAACAGTTCAAAACAAGCCGAAAAACTAACAAGCAAAGAAGCAAGTGCAAACAACACAATCCATCTTTTAAACAATTTATACAACAAATAAACCAAAGACACTTATCCCATGCTTAAGCGATAGGTGAACATTTTATGGTTATGTAATTTTCCATGTTCGATTTAACCACAAGTCTTATAATGTACATTTGGTTTGTGGATGAACAAGGTGGTTCTAACTTTTGAGTCCGTGGATGAAATCCTAAAGTGTGACCATTCAAATGAAAGCTACTGAACAGTACTTTCCTGTGGTACTGTTTATTATGCTGTACAAGGTGGTTCTTACTTTTGAGTCCGTGGATGAAATCCTGCAGTGCGACCATTCAAATGAAAGCTACCGAGCAGTACTTTACTGTAATGATGTTTATTATGCTGTACAAGGTTATTCTAACTTTTTAGACTCAAACATTCAATGTTATAGACCTTATTCATAAATGGCGGCCGATTTATTATTCTTTTATATTCATGATAATCAGCTCAACTAGCCTATATATATTTATAACAACAAACAACAACAGCAAAAGGTCTTTATTAAAAAAAAAAACAGCTACATTTTAGCTGCCCGCGTTTAGCAAAGGCTATTCTAGGTGGGCAGATTAAAGATAAAGTACACGGAGAAAGTTATAATTTTTTACAATTAAAAAGTTTAGAATTGAGAGAAAACAAATGAATAGTTAAATAAATAAAATAATTGTTGTTGAATTTAACTAGAAATCAATTTTATTATGCCCAACTTTGTATCAGTCCAACTAGCCTAGATATAAGGTATCAGTGCTATCGCAGTAATCTCTACTGATTTCTATTAACAGGTCGTCGAGCTTTGCATTGAATATGGAGTAAGAATTAGACAACCCAGGGTAAGAGAAAGAATGTGGTGCCGATAAAAACTTTTATGGAAGCTATCACTAAAGTCCCTGGTCAAACGGGAGCGCAAGTTAATGCCCCCGGGGGGACTCCCATATAAAAATGACGGGGGCGCTTGTCGGAAATTTTCGAAAAACACCCTAAAAGGTATCAGAATCTCGTTTGATTGGCGTGGCTCAAATGAATTTTTACCCCTAAGAGGTACCAATTCTAAAACAACACATGTCATATTCTGTCATATTCTTTCGGCTCAATACCTTAAAAGGTAGCGGGATAATTCTAACGATGGTCATTTTAGATTTTAGTACCCTAAGCGGTACCAACATACAAATTTTGACCCCTAAAAGGTACGACGAGCACACCCGGTGGGGTGTGATCGCAAGTCCTATGCAAACTGAGTCGTAAGTTGTCGCAAGTTTCCAACTTGGGATAAATTAAAGGAGCTATGTAACCATTGTTTAGTTAGTGTCACTTCTATGCAAAACCCAAAAAAGAGAAATCTATATGAGAAGAGTGAAACCCAGCAAAAATTGTCCAGTTATATATTTAACATGTTTAAAATTACTCCACCAGTGCTCTAAGAGTGAAAATAAGTGTCCCGGCGTTGGATGCAGATGGCCAGGATGGAAATGGATGATGGCAACGTGAAAAAAAATGACTAATTTTTTCAAGTTTTGCAACTTTGTGCCGGGGAAAGCTTGTTTAAACTCTGATTATGTAGAGGAGGAGGAGCGTTTGATTCGTGGGGGGCTCATCATACACCAAGCCAAGCGCATACCCCTAATCAAATTTCCCAAAATGTCCTTTGCGTAGTTCGTTGGCACAAGCAGACCTCTTTGCAATCTTAACAGTGTCCAGTGTGTCCGTAATAGATTTGTGACAATGCATAAGTAGGCAGTTGTTCAGACGATCATGATTCATGGTGCTTCTTTGGTAGTTCTTGAGTCGTTGGGGGGCAGAAAATCCTGATGAAACGATTTGTGAAAAGATCACGAGACTGACTATTTTGCCAAACCAATTTTTTGCTGCGCTAGGGATATTTTCGGCACCGAAATGTGGGTTGCAGTGCCCCCCCAATTTTAGTTTGGGGGGCCACAGCCCATCTGTCCCCCCTGCTCCGCCGCCTATGTTATTGTTGACCCTCTTTTCGAAAATTCATATCATATCTTCCTCTTAGAGTTATATAAGCATTTCGAGTCTGACAAAAAGTACTTTGTTTCAATTTTGGGCAGTTTTTCCACTGACATAGCTCCTTCAAGTTAAAATCTATATAAAGTCATTTATAATGCTAATATTAAAACCTCTTTTCCATGAATGCCGTGCTTCTAAAAGATCTCTTCATTGAAAACAGCTTTCTATTAATTCTTTTTTTTAGTTCGAAGTTGTAATATTGTCTGTTACATTTTATTAATTTTTAGGCTGTGTTCTAAAAATCAGTAAACAAATAATCGTTCTATGTTACTAACAAGTGTTTTATGTCGGTCTCAACACAGAGAATTGACAAGGTAACACCATTTCATATGGCTTGCGAGTTAGGATCGATGCCGATAGTGGAATATCTGGTCGGTAAAGATCCCGCGGTCTGTAGGATAACCCTTGTTGACTTCAGAGGCAGAACACCACTTCACTTGGCCGCCAGTAAAAACCGCTTCCATGTCGTCGAGTTTCTTCTTGAACAAGTAAGCTTAGTTTAAACTTGTTTCCAAGCTGAATTCTCAATAACGCAGTGGAGAAGCATAACGGGGGAGAGAAGTCTCGAGACTTCACCGCTTATTAGGCTCCTAAACGCATGGAACTTCAAAACGGCTTCAAATCGTCCGTGTACTGAAATTATCATCGATTTGCTCTGTTGTAACAAAATTGGTACTTATCGATGAATTTGTAAAAGTAATCAATAAAATGTCCTAGAGATCAGCAGGGAACCTTTAATGAAGTGACGTGTTTTAGTTTTTACGCTCATTCGGCATGCATGCGCAGGATCATTCAAAGGTAATTTGTTCTGTTCTATGCTTACATTACATGCGGTCTATTCCCGCCACACCTCACTTTCAAAATCACAATCAAATCGGATGATTCGAAAAAACTCGCCGCAAAAAACGCATTAAAAATCGCCTATGTAAACTGCCTTTTGCACCCTTTGAAAATAACGTTGAAAGCCGCGAACCAATCTGATCTATTGTTTGTTATTATAAAATATATAACCTGTCTTCGACATTTAAGGAATAGATGCCATTTGGCCGTGTGTTCAGGTATAGATCACAAATAACGTCAAAATGTGGTAAGAACAACAAAATGGCACACGAGCCGCAAGCGTGTCACTGATGTTTTTAATCAATAACTGAACAGACACATGGCCAAATGGAATCTATTTGTTTTATACAATGAACAGGAAAGAAAAAAAGAGTAAAATTACGAACTTGCCTCGTAGCGCTCGACTGTTCGAAGATTTGTTCCAGTTTAGGTATTTTTCAAGTCGCCAAAAACTCTTTTCGCCTTTCTTCTTTTTCTTGCTCGTAAGCAGCTCCTGTTAAACAGTTTTCGAGGCTTTCACTTGCTCAATCCAGGATAATCTCGCAAACATTTTCAAAACTCTGCGCCATGTTGGACAAAACAAAGCAAACAACTTTTCTTTGACGTCAGCCGTGCGCCTATACTCTGATAGATTATAGGCATGACCAATCACAGAGCGCGTAGTATTCAGTTCACTGTATAAAGAAAAGTGGCCACAGGCGAGTTAGATACTAATGCATTGTTCATGCCTACAAAACTACTTTTCGTCTTTTACTTAATTTTCAGTAGCTTCTGCTGAATATTTTTTAAATGCTTTTACTTGCCCTTTCCGGACTAATCTCGTCCACATTTTAAAAATTGCCCGCCATGTTGGACGAAACAGACAAAACAAATTCTCCATGACGTCAGCTGTGCGTCTGTACTCTAATAGATAATAGGTAATGACCAATTAAAATGCGCCTAGAATTCAGTATTATATATTGTAACAAGAGGCTCCTAGCAGCCTATACTCATGCGCATGCGTAAGTTAGTTTTATGATATATTACATGATAAGATGTCCGACATGGCGAAGAGTACTCCTTTCATTCAGTCATCGCTCCTGCAACCACGTTGTTTACTATTGATTGTTTTGGAAATGAAGGCTGCACCACAATGAAGGGAATTATTCTTCTAAGTCTTATATATACCAAACATGAACATTGCTAACGTAAGTGGGGTTGTAGGAGACGCTGTCGTGACACTTGAGTAACGCTCTTTTACCGGAAGTGAGAGTAGCCGGAAGTCACTAAACAGGAAGTGTAGTGGCAAAGCTATGAACCGGAAGTGTATAATTTAAAATATGCGTGCATAAATTTGCATGCAAAATCGTGACATAAAAAATAAAAATAATAATAATAATAACAAGAAAAACGGAGCCGAAACCTTACCTCATGCCGCTAAGCTCATGAGTAAAAAACAAAATTTGGATCTGTTTACAGGGAGCCGCTGTTGATCCTAAGTCAGACGACAGGCATACTCCGTTGTTCCGCGCCGCTGACACCGGCGCCGTTGATGTTGTTAAACTCCTTATGGAACGTGGCGCTGATGTCACCATCCGGGACATTGAGCTACAGTCTGTGTTGCATGCAGCTGTGGGTCATCCTCGTGCAATGGAAGCCCTTCTTCAGGTTCGTACACAATACAGTAATTCCTACGTCATGTGACTATATCTTAGGGGCTATGTTAAATTCATTTTAAAAGCGAGGATACATCTAGCTGGATTTTTGAAAACCATGTCGCCCTCGGACGTACACGCAACGTATACCCCAACCGTGTTTGGGTTTTTGCGATGTTGCAATATTTCGGAAATATTTGACATCTAATAGATAGCCCGCTATGTGCTCTACAAGATAAGGTAAATATTATGGGTTGGGGCGCTGCTGGGGGTCCGTGACGTCATCCAAAATGGCCGCCAAGGTGGCCGCCATCTTGGATTTTACTAAAAATTCAAATTTATCAGAAAAATGCAGAAATTGCAAATATTGTCTGCTAGAGTTGCAAAATAACATATAATCAAACATTTTCATGCTTTTGGTAGCATTTTATATGTTTTTTCGCTGAAAAAAGGTAAAAAACACGATTTTTTCTTAAAAATGTGTTGACCACATGTTACTTATGACGTCATATCTCGTTACCATAGCAATCGGTTGTCGCCAAACTTTACCAAAATGTGTCTCAAGAATAAATGAACAGCTACTGAAAACGGTATGTGCTAATCTTAAATGGTCTTGAAAATATCGGAGAAAAACCTTAAGGGGGGTGGCAACCACCTCCCCCCCTTGTACGTCTGAGGGTTAATAAGCGTCTGTGAGTGTGTTCGCCTAAGCTCCACAATATAAAAACTAAAGACTGTTGCTAGTCTTTTTCTCTCTCGTTCTCGCTCCCGCTCCCTTTCCCTCTTCTCTCTCTTATCTGTAATATTCGGGCTGATCGTGGTTGTTCGGCCCAATGGTAGTAAGATTGCGGTAATTTTCGTTGTCCATGTTTTCAAAAATTCAGCTGTTTGCTATTCACCACCAGCAAGACCACCAGGTATTGCTTTGGATTTCGCGCGCGAATGTTTTCCCCATTTGTCAGAAATATAGTAACTATTTTGGCCTGGCTATCCACTAGTTTGGTATATACTAACTGAAAACAATTATTTCCTTAGTGTCGGTAAACAGTGGTAGATATTTACCTCGCCCATTTATAAGATAGATGGAGCAATCCATAGACTGTAAAATAAATGTAGCTAGTGCGGATATTTGAAATACACGGTTTATATGCTTTTAAACTCAGGGCGTTTTATGGACACTGGTTTAGCCGTCATTAGTATAATCGTATAATTTTGTATAATTTTAATATCTCTGCATCATGGAATTTGTAATTTTATAGAATTTTGAATTTTTATTATCAATTATTTCTATTTTTATTTTTTGTAATTAAGATATTTTTTAAATTGCGAATAAAGTTATTTGTTATTATTATTTATAATTATAATAATAATAATTTAAAAATAATAATAATAATAATTTAATAACTTAGCTTAATAATTTAATAACTTAATAACTTTAATCTCGGCTCGGCAAATATCCACCACTATTCCCCTCCACTTCGGTGAATAATTGTTAAATATATTTGTTCAAAGAATAATAGTCTAATTTCGTTTACAATTACTCTTTACACTAAACACCGGTACAAAATAACACTTCAGCTAGTATATTAAATTTTTTAAGAAAGCTTGTGCATATAGATGGTTTTCACGTTACGTCACGGCGGCCATATTGGTGTACAACTACAAAAGAATTTTAATGAACTTCTTTTGTTATGTATACCAACATGGCCGCCATGGCCTTTGTCATTTGAGTACCACAGACTGAAGGTCATGTGAGTGAAAACCACCTATTGTTATTTTTTATTTTCTTCTCTCATTTTCAACTGTTTTTTTATCTCCAGAGTCCTGCCGTCATGTCACTCATCACTGAGAAAGATGTAAACGGCTACTCTGCTGTTCATTATGCAGCCAAGAAAGGAGACATCAAGGTAAGTAAGAAACAATAGTCGTGAATAAGTCGACAACAATACTTGTGTCCGCGTTACATGATCGGACGTCAGCTCATAGAAGACGCCTAAAGCTGCCGCTATCAGTCTACTTTGATCTCACTGTTGTCCACCCAACTATGATTTGTAAAGGCCAGACCACACACCGGGGGTGTATGTCCCCTTTTTCGAAAAAAAAAAACGTAGAAATAAGCTAGTCTTAATTAGGATTTAATTACTTTTGGATTGCACTATTTAGTACTTTATCCAAAGAGGGCTTAAGTTAAGTTGCTGAATGTTAAACTTTAAGTTCCTTGATTTACGTTTTTCCGATCATTTTTGCACTTAAATTGTTGTAGTAGTATTTATTATAACCTAATATCATTATTGTTATTTGGTTATTGCTTCCTTGATTAATATTATGGTGATCAGCATCAAATTTTTCCTTGTAATATCAATGCTTAATCAATCAGAATGGTCATGAGATTGAGGACGTGATCACCCAAGGGGAATTCGCTTGATATTTTAACAAATTCTCCCCACTAATGCAATGATAAATGTATGGGGATAAGAAAAGAGAATTTGTATTGTGATATTGGGAATTAAAAGGTTAATGTCATTTTGATTTTGAATCATCAGAACGTAGAACTTTTCGTGGCCAAAAACAAGACAGCTGCAAGTGTGACGTCAGATTCATTGGATACGCCCATCCACGTGGCAGCTAAGTAATTATAAAATAATATAGATTTCATGCTTGTATTCATGAGGCTGGAGTCTCTATCTGTTGTGTAACATATCGCATGCATCTGGGACATAAAAGAAATTCCGTCTTGTTCACCATGCGCTTGTGTGAGTCAATCACATAGATCATAACGTGGTGTCAGAAGTGGGATGCCTAGGCATAACGTTCACCAATCTATTAAATAAGAAGGCCATACCTATGATCAATCTTTGGTGCAGTACGCAGCTCTTACAAGGTCTTCTCTGATTTGCTGAGAAAACAATAGAACAAACAACACAACAATGGACCCTAGCCTGAAAATAATAGAGCTGCGTGATACCCAGGTCTAATGAAATTAGAGGTTGTTAAGAACTGCGTGGTATCTGCAATTTTTCCTGCTCATCCCCCCCTGCTTTTTGTGATCAGTTTTAGACCAGGTTAAAGATTGGTGATTAGAAAGCATATAGCGGGAGTAATGACATGAGCGAATCTTCAAACACATGATATATATCTTTTTTAATGTTCTTTCCTAGATATGGATGGAGTGAAGCAGTGGTAAAGCTGATGGATCGACAGAACGCACGGATATTGGACCTACAGAACAGCCAGGGCAGAACTGCTCTTCACTACGCATGCTCAGAGGGACATGATATTACAACTGATGCGCTTATAAAGCTGGGGGCGACAGTAGAAAGGTATATTCACTGCCAAGAGCAAAAATCAAAAAATAAAATAAAAATGATAATAAAAATTTCATTTTGCAAAACATTGAAAAACAAAGTACACCACAAGAATAGCAGTACTCAGTATCTTTCATTTAAATGGCCACACTTGTACAGCATAATAAACAGTACCGCGGGAAAGAAGTGCTCAGAAGCTTTCATTTGAATGGTCACACTGTAGGATTTCATCCACAGACTCAAATGTTATAACCACCTTGTACAGCATAATAAACAGTATCACAGGAAAGTATTGTTCAATAACTTTCATTTGAATGGT
>JAJGOT010000906.1:0-157438 GCA_022457155.1 Cladopsammia gracilis | reverse complement strand
CGTTACGATAACAGGAAATACTTCAGGTCTCATGCATTTCCCAAGGATCCTTTCGGAAGTTTAGTTTCTCCACGGTCCACTTTTCAACTGTCTTTCATTTACTATAACTGCTCCATGAATTTCTTCTGGGGTTAATTTTTAATCTCTAAATCACAAATCGCTATTGTTTGCGCCGCCATATTTACTTTTTTAGAAGTTTGCGGTAAGTTTGTGGCCTCGCTTTTCATGCTTACGTCCTAAGTGTGAATAATGAAGTTATAGCTAAAAAATGCGTTAAGTATAATATGAGAATTGAGAGAGCTCCGCTGTTAGGCTAAGCCTATCTATATATATTATACTTCAAATAATTTCAATCACTTGAAAAAACACTGTTTCAGAAAAACCGGAAGGAAAAAATAGCTGTTTCGCTGTTTCGTTTCGGTGTTTCGCTGTTTCGGTGTTTCGTTTCGGTGTTTCGTGGTTTAGTACTGTCCGTAGGAAAGAGCAAGGGTTGACAGGCCGCACAATCTCTACCGGTGTGAAACATTTGAAAACCTTCTATATTTTCTTCTAACGAGTATCTCCTGTAAAAAGGAGGTGGTAGGCCTGTACGACTTTTACAAAATGCTGTTAAATGCCGTTTGAACGTTTACCGTTCTCGCCATAAATATGCGTTGCTCTAAAGGAAGCAACCACCAAATGTAAACCCGGCAACTGATGAGGTTCGAGTGGAGAACCGAAACCATGGTCTTGCCTGAATCATAAAGTGTCGAAAAGTGGCATAAACAAAACAATCGCTAGACTGGTAAACTAATTACCAAATGGAGGTATTAAATAGTAAATATCGAGCTCCAGACGCAAACAACTCACAGATATAAAGCGGAGCGTAATCGATGCTATTAACACAGCTTTGACTGAGAAGCCGTTTTAAAGTCACAGAGCTTTCACTAAAGCTTACACTATCTCTCTCAACCTTGGATCTACATTTAGTCCACCGTAACATACTCCTGCAACGACAAACACAAATAGCTGGGCCCAGCGTGATAAAAAATAGCAGGAAACACATTAAACGGTCAACATATCTTTTCAGATCCTATTACTTCAGAGAAAGAAAAAACTACAAATATTGAACCCTCTGTCGGTTAAAAATCAACGTTTAACAACCCACCAACCGCATAAGTAAAAGAAAAGGGACGTTATAAGAGGTCAAATACTTTAACCCTATTCAGCCTGGGGGGAGGCACAAAGTGCCCGCGCTAACTTTGAATGTTCATAACTTCTTTAATATGTATTCAAACGCCATCAAACTTTGTGACGTTTCCTAAAATTTATCTGGCAACAATTTTGTATGACAATTTTTTGATCACGTGACTTGATGTTTCCATGGCAACAAGATTTTGACAGCCATGTTTTTTGAAATTTGCATATTTGTACCTTTGAATGAAGAAAAACAATGTTTATTGGTATAACTTTTATATTTTTACGTCATTTAGCATTTATTTATTGGTTTTGATTAATTTTGAGTCAATTTGGACGGTTTTTAAGAGGTTTTGAAAAATTTCAGAAATCCAAGATGGCGGATCCAAGATGGCGGCCATATAACTAATTACCTAATAACTACGTCATATGACGTCATCGTTCCATTGTGCGGACCGCAAAGGAGACAGTTTCGGACGTACTATGTACCCTCTAAGTTTCATTGTCGTAGCTTTAATGTTCTTGAAGTTACGAAGGGGGGGGGCACAATGTGCCCCCCCCCCAGGCTCAGGAACTCAAAAAAAGCCCAGGCCGAATAGGGTCAAGAATGAAATCACAGAAAAACATTACAGACATAACACAGTTGACCTCTGGTCCGTAATACACGCGCGGCTTTAAAAAGAGTTTTTTTCAGTCAACACTAACTCCTCCAAAACCAAGTAAACGATACCCGTTAAAACACATATATAGGTGGCAAACGGCATTTAACAGCATTTTGTAAAAGTCGTACAGGCCTACCACCTCCTTTTTACAGGAGATTAGATACTCGTTAGAAGAAAATATAGAAGGTTTTCAAATGTTTCACACCGGTAGAGATTGTGCGGCCTGTCAACCCTTGCTATTTCCTACAGATCTCTTTCACCATTAGAATGCTCGTATCTCTCCAAGACTCTTAGTACGTCATAAACAGCATTTTGCAAATATGAAAGGTCATCCATTTGTTTGTAAAATTTAAGTTAAATAAGTTTTATAAAGCACTTTGTAAGAAAGAGTTCTTTCGCAGCCGCCATCTTTGATTCAGCAGCAAATATCATGTGAGGTGCAAAATAATTCTTTTGTCGGGGAGGGGACAAACTGACTTCGTTTACTGTCGGGGGAGAGGAGCGGAATTGTTATATTCGTGTCTCCCTAACTGGGGGTAATTTTGCATTTTCTGAGCCCACAGACAACTGGATTGCGGTTGGATATTGTGAAACGAAGAATGTTGAATAACGTAAAAAGTACAATGTTGAATTGTCAAAAATAGAAAGTTGAATAACACAAAGTTCAATGTTAAATAATGAAAACAACAATGTTGGATTACAAAAGCTACAAAGATGAATTACACAAAGTACAGTGTTGAATTCTTGAAACTACAATGTTCAATTATGAAAAGTACGATGTTGAATTGTAAAATCTACAATGTTGAATCATAAAAAGTACAAAGTTGAATTGTAAGTACTACAAAGTTCAATCGAGATATGTCAAAATGTATAAACTTGAATGTTGAATAGTAAAAATAACAAGAAATTAAAAAGTAGGATGCTGAATTTACAACATCGAATTTTGGCGGTAATTGTACACCATAAGAAATACCTCACGTTTAATAAGTCAAACAACGCGCGATGCTATTCGAATTGAGCGCGCGACAATAATTTACTTTCAAGTCAAAACGAATAGAGATTTTAAATTTAACTCGCAATCTACTGATACACAGAAATACCTTACGCTTAAGTCAAACAACGAGCGAAGCTATTCGATTCGGAATATAGCGCGCGTATATTGCGAAAGTGCTCCGACAATATCGCCGTTAATATAAATTCACAGGATCTAACGAAACTTTTCTATCATTTGAATTTAAGTTACAAAAGACAATGAATTAAAACAACTTTTGTTTAACCAAAACGTATACGTAAGCGTATAGCTAAAGCATGTTCGCATGGGATGAAAAAATATAACCTAGTTGTATTTAACGTAGCGAAACCTAGCGGACGCTCTGTTTATTTGTGGCACTTCTTTATTAAACGCAAGAAAGACAAGTTAACCAATAAACTTGAGAGCCTTTGTTATCAATTGCCAACTTTGATCGTGACTTAGATGCAGAGGAAACTTTTTAGGAAACACCAGGAAAGCACAACAAAATATTTTGTTTCACAGTGAGACATTTTCGTAAGAAACTGATTGATCATAACAACGTCAACACTAGTAATTGAGCGAACGCGAAAATGTTCTTTTATTAACAAGTTTTAACATGCACTGAAACAAAGTTAACGATATCTCTATTTGACAACGACCGATACGGCGATTTTCAGGTCTCAACACAAATGAAAATAAAGAATCCATTCAGACCATTCATCATAGGAAAAGTCTACTTTCGAACTACTGTAAAAGCCTTTTCTGCGGTATGATTATTAGAAAATCAAAAAACCCAAAACAAAGTTGCATGTCCAAACGAATAACAACAAACAATGAACTCGCCTTATAATTTACCAATATACACCGATCACAAGTTTACTTTACGAGAAAGAAAAGTAACTGGGCTGCGACTCTTTAAAACGGTATAACGAATTAAGGGTCAATTAATGATAACAGTTTAGGAACGAATTAACAATACTTTTCTTAATACTTTTCTTAAAGTCAAGGATTGTTTGGATGCGCAGCGCTAATTCGCGTACTAAAGAGAGAAACGACACAAGTTCAAAATACTCTTTTTAATTTCAATTAACTTGTCCCAAGGGTAATTGAACTACATTCATTTGTATTTATTTGCATACTGTCGAAAACATGAGATTGTAATAAGACATCATGTAATGTTTGTGTTAACATATGTGATTTTGTTGCTCCGCATTACCTTCTGACACTAAATGTTTGCGGGTTCTAATTGTTGTGATGCGTTCCTGCCAATTATGGTTACAGCCAGTAACCATACAGTACTTTGTACGAGTAACATCGTTTTTCATTGATCATTTTATAGGACTGAAGAGTGCACCCCAAAGAAAAACCCACCGAAATTATGTTTTACTGAGAGACTCTTATTTTCTTAGCGACTGAATGGACTACGCGAAAAACTTTCTTTGTCTTCACAATCGTGACAAGCGTTCGTTATTTAAAAGTTACTGAAACGATAAACAATAGATTGAAGTCATTCGGGGATTCAAGAGCAATTTAGACCGACCCCTTGGAGTAGCTCATTGTAACTCAAAGTAACTCAGAGCATTTGGAGTGAGTGAGAAACTCGTAGCACTTGAGCGAGCAACTAAGAGCATTTGAGTGAGCAACTCGGAGCAGTTGAGTGCCCGGCCAACTTACAACAACACAGAGTAACACAGAACAACTCAGAGCAACTCAGAGCAACTCAAAGTATTAACTTAGAGCAACTCAGAGCAACTCAGAGTATTAACTCAGAGCAACTCAGAGTATTAACTCAGAGCAACTCAGAGTATTAACTCAGAGCAACTCAGAGTATTAACTCAGAGCAACTCAGAGTATTAACTCAGAACAACTCAGAGTATTAACTCAGAGCAACTCAGAGTATTAACTCAGAGCAACTCAGAGTATTAACTCAGAGCAACTCAGAGCAACTCACGCGATCATGTTATAGGGTCGATAACAGATTATTCTGGTCGATCTGTGTCTAGTCAGTTTGACATAAGACCAATCACAACAGAGGTCAAAAACTACAATACTTAATATTTCAAGAATGTCATTTATTGTTGACAATTGCAAAATAATACATTACAGAAAATCCACTCGCATTCTAATTCATTTTCCAAGGAATTGATCACGTTGTATAAAAACTATCGTAATATTTTCTCTTTCTTGCTGTGTAAGTCAAGTCTTCATCTTCATTCGACGTTTCTTTCGGCAGGTCCTCCTGGTCAAACAGTATGTTCAATAAATATTTTCGTGTATTGACTGCTGCCTCAGCGGCCTCCGCATAATCCATGTCATCATCTTGCATAAAGCTATGTAATGTTTTCATGATCTTTTTATGCAGTGGGTCAGTTCTAAGATCACGATTCCACTTTAGATAGTGCAGATACAACCTTCGTAGCCTCTTTCTGTAACCAGGGAGTAAAAGACTGGATGCATGAACCTCCGCAACGTCTTGTGGCAAACCCTGCATCGTGTTTTCTTTCACCTGCTCTTCCCAGGTTGAGCTAAGATCATTAATAACTTCCTCACGTAACTTATCCCAAGGATCAGTATCATAATTTTCGGCGTCACTAGCTATGCTTTTCTGGTCTTCGTCTTCGTCATCATCACCATCGCCATCATCATCATCATCATCATCATCATCATCATCATCATCATCATCATCACCATCATCATCAGCAGCAGCATCATCATCAGAATCATCACCACCTTTCTCTTCTTCTTCTTCTTCTTCTTCTTCTTGTTCTTGTTCTTTCTCCATCCGACGCATTGCCTTTTCATATTCCTCAAATGGTTTTCCATCATAACAAGTATCTGGAGAATTCTCTCCCATTCTATACTGGCTGGTCATCTCTTCTTGTTGTTGCTCTGAACGTTTATTACAACATTGCTTTTCGTGCCTATCTCTGTTGTATTTTCGGCTAAATACTCTTTCACAGAATTGACAAGAATGCATATTGATCCACGATGGTTACTCGATGTTGACTAGTTGTAAAATGAGTACGGCCACATCGCCTTACCCATTTATATAGCTGAGTCACTCAAAGGGGTTTTTGTTAATTTAGTATGTCCATTTGTTACAAACGAGGTCAATTGTACTTGACTTTAGCCTAAAATAAAAATTGTGAAACCTTATACCAAACAAGTAAAACCTGTACAACTCGTTCCAAGAAAAAGTATAATAGACAAAGCTATCAAACCTATAACTGCCACAATCTTATTTACCGTATCTGATAGATTTCCTATGGTTACAACTAACCATTAATGATTTAACGAGATTAATTTTCTAAGAAATGGTCTTGATACAGGACAGAAAACTTTTTCCGGAAATCAACGTTGTGCTCAGAGACGTCTCAACAAAATAAAATGAAAGATCAATTTCCATCGTACCCATTTCAACATATTATCACACAGGATGGAAGGTATGTCAAGCATCTTTAATAATGAATGTGAAAAACATTTACAAACATTTATAATAACAATGCAAGAAAGCTATTAACAAGCAACGGATGGGTCAATACTGTTCAAATGTTCACCCAGCCAGGTCTGAAAGTGGCTTCATCAGGATGGTCTTTCGACCAACTGGGTACCATCGCATCATCATAAACATGCCCTTTCAACTGAGAAGGGGATATGATGATATTGTTGCGGTCGGTTACAACGTATTGCCTGCCAGTCTTGGAGTATTCTCCTGGACGGTCAAATTTAATGGAATCAGGCTCCTCCTCGGTTTTAGAATTTCTTTTCTGAATGTTTTCTTCTAAACGCCCATTAAAGAAATTTGGGTTCCAACGAGGTGGAAACTGATGCAGTGTGAGGGGTTTGGTCGCTTGTTCAGCATTTCTTTTTTTCAGTTCCTTGTCAAGACATTGCTCTCTTTGCTTGGGTGTAAGGCATTCACTATCAGTTTGAGACACCACAGGATGGAATTCTCCTGATGGCATTTTAAATGGAGGAAGAGGATCTGTCTCGGTGGCTTGATTCATGAACCTCAGCTCGCGCAACAAATCGTGTACAGCTTGTTTTTCTTCTTGAGTCGCAATCTCTCCTGTTTCGAGGACTTCGATATCTGTTTTTTGTGAGCTGTTATCAAGTTTGAAAGGTACATAATCAAGTCTCTGCTTTACCATCTCTATAAAGTTGGGATCGTCATCCTCATTGAAATGGACTCCTTCACATTTGCCTTCGCAGACAGTATGAATAGTATCACTATATTTCACGATATGTTTGTCTGTTTTTCTCTTTTTAGGTTTGGTTCCTGAGGGAACTTTGGCTGGACGAGTGGGCTTTCTCTTCCTAGCGTGATCAACTTTGGACTGTTCCATCTTTGCACTGAATCCACAAATTGAGAGTCGCTTCACTTGTTATGTGTTCTACTTGAACCAATCACGTTTCCTTACAAAATCTGACCAATCAATGATAAAAAAAAACATTAGAGGACGCGGTCAAACTGGTTTTGTTAAAATGAGAGGATAAGTATGTGATTAAATTTGGTTCTCTAGCTGTCTTGTGGTAAGATGATTCAGTCAAACTGGTTTGCACAATGTTCTGATTGGTTCTTAGTTGAGATAAAATGAAGAATGTTTTCGTCGAACGATAACGCACTGTAGCTTGCAACATCATACATATTGAGAGAGGCTTCACGAATATGATTATCCTCCACTGAATCAGACGCTAATATATATAGATAGGCTTAGCCTAACAGCGGAGCTCTCTGAACAGAAACGATGATGATAAGCTTAACTTAGGTGAATGGTCGGAAGCACAAGAAAAATTAGAGTTAAGATTGACGACCAGGCTACTTTTCAATTTTAGCAATTCTCAAAAACAGTAAGCTTATTACGCGACCGTCTGCACAGTACATTTAGACTGCACAAATTCCACAAAAGCTCACTGTTTCAGAAATGTGAAACCTCTCTTGAGTAGCAAACCGCGAAATAAAGCAGGGAAAAACGATTTTGCAAACCATATTCTCCGCTAAACACAACAAAAGTGTTTTGTTTCTTTTAAAATGTTTTATTTATCAATAACAAATCCCTAAAGTTTACAATATTATCCTGAGAGGCTAGTCATTTCCGGTTACAAGGCATCCTGATTTCAAGCTAGTCATTTCCGGTTACAATAATACAAGGTCAGTTCCGGTTTACAGTCACTTGAAAGTCTAGTCCATACGGGATTATTTATGAAGTTCATTTCCGGTCGTTTGGTCCACTTGAAAGTCCTTTCTGGTTTGCACATGATTACTTTAGTCATTTCTGGTAATGAATGATGAGTTCCCAGTAGCTAAATTATTAGAGTCACAAGCTTTGACTGTCGTTTTTCACAAATATTCGGATGACACCACAAAGCAGAAAATTTCTGTTCGGTCATTCGAGAGAAATCAATTTGCCCGGGAGAGGGGGGGGGGGTACTCCCATATATGAGCTATATAGGTATGTGCCGCTGTGAAGGGTATGGTTTTCAGGCAGTTTAGTCTGGGATAGGGTATAGTAATCAGAGATTTTTGGTCTAGAATAGGGTATCATTTTCCGTGAAACTGATCAGTTGGATGAAGAATATAGTCTAGACGAGGTTTACTGACAAATGGCATTTAATAATCGGTAAGGCGTGCTGTACGACATTTTTACTGACCCCTGGTATCTTAGACTGTGATAGTGAATGAGTTTCTGCAAAATAGTGAGTCTAGAAAAGGTCTAGGATAGGATAGGATTTTTCGTTGTTTAGTCTAGAATAGGGTTGCAAAATGCAGCTAAAATGGTCTAGTATAGGTTAAGGGTCTCAGAGTCCCAGCGGCACACCCCCGCCCAAAAATTTGCAAAGTACCCCCCGGTCATTTTGCAACTGTGTTGTGATGTCATTCCTTATGTCCCTTACAGTGGCCCGAGAGTTCTCGGTGCCATTGTGAAAAGTTGCTTTATTTCGAAAAACCCATATACCATAAGTATGGTCTTAATGAGCGTGCTCGAATGTCATTCTCGTCGTCAGCAGAAGTCCATTAGGTAAAAGAAACTAGTCTTAACATTAACTAAAAACCAAGTATTGAGTAGTGTCGATAGGGTGGGAGTGAAAACACCCCACACCCTTCCACAGGTTCAAATTTTAATCTAGCTTGGAAAGGCGTGGTAACCAGTTATCCGGTTCCACATTTGCAGTACCATTGCTAAACCAGACACCCAAGATTCACATTCTTGACACCCACGTCAGGCCATAAGGAGTGTCCGGACGTGAGCACCAAGCTCCTAACTTCATGGCTTCTGTACTCTTTGCCACATTTAATTTAGTCCCTGTACCTGTCTCGTAATTGTGAAGTAAAGTAAACAATTTGTCTAAAGAAAAAAATGTTGTTTACAAAACATGTGGAGTCATCCGCATATTGGTGAATTTTAGAACGCTTTCCTCAGGCTTCTGGAAGGAGAAAACCTTCAATAGTATCATCCTTTCTTATACTGGTAGCCAAAACCTGCACATAAAATGTACAAAAGTGCTTCACCCCACACTCGAGTGGAATTTCTTTAGTCAAAAAACCATTAACTATAATTTTCATATTTGCTTGACAGTATAATGTAGAAATCCACCGCTGGAAATTAGGGCAAAATCCAAAACGACTTAAAACATTGGTAAAAAGTTTACCAATGTTTTTCTACCCTGTCAAAGGCTTTCTCTTGATCAATATTGACAGCAAGATACCAGTTTCATTGGTAATATTTATATAATCTAGAGTGTCACGCAAGAGAAATAAATTCTCAAAAATCGTCCTACCTGGGACGGAACAAGTTTGATCTTCTTGAAATAATCGAGGGTAACACTTTTGAAAGTCTGTTTGTAAGAGCTTTTGAACAAATTTTGTAATCAACATTGAGTAGCGAAATGGCCAGGCCACCAATTTTTGAGGTTTTTGTTATCATCTTTCTTGTATTAAAAGTAATCTAGTCACGCTTCCTTGCATTGAATCACTGAGAGAATTATTTTCTAAACTAAATTTATAATTTCAAACAGAATAGGGCCTAAAAGATCACAGAATTTAGCGTAAAATTCTTGAGGTAATCCGTCTGAACCGGGGGTTTTCCCTGAAGAAAGTCCACGTATTGCGTGGGTAATTTCCGCCAAAGATAAAAATCCTTCGCAGGATAAAATTTCGCTCTCACTTAATCTGTTTTCAAGTTTGTTCAAAAATTCGGTTTGGTCTGTTAAATTAACAGGTTCTTGCAAGTACAAATTACGGTAAAAATCGAAATGAGCCGGAGTCTTGTGAAAAGACTTCAACACCGGCGGAGTTATAAATAGATTGAACAGTATTTTTTCTGAGCACGTAAAAAAGAATTTGGTAGGTTTTTCACTTTCTTCAAGCCATTTGACTCTGCTACGAATTTGGCTTCCTCTCATTTGGGATAAATTAATGGCCCGAATTTCTCTTTCAAGCCTTTCTATGGTGGTTTTCACTGAGTTATCTCCTTCAATGAGAGCCCGTTTAGCTTCGATCAAAGGATATCGCGATTTAACTTAATGTGCCTTGTTTACTTCGACCAAAATCTATAGCAACTAATCTTATAGATTCTTTAAGAAAATCCCACCAAGCTTGAATGGAAGTAAATGTTTTCCGGTGCAATACATGTTTCTTAATAATTTCTGAGATATTAAATTCTAAATTTAGCCTCCAAAGTCCTGGTCCACGGGAAAATGCATTATGCAAATTGGGGCTTAAATCAACAGAATCATGATCGGAAAAAACACAAGGTAAAATTCCACATTTTAAAAAGGAATCATACAAGTCCTGAGCAATAAAAAAATTATCCAAACGTGTACCGATAGTTTTATCCGCATTAAACCATGTGCATTGTATTTTTCAGTCGGCGTGTTTTTTTTTTTTTTGCGCCAGATATATATCAATATAAAACGACGAACACTGTGCAGATCTTTCAAAGGCATGGAAATTGTAGGATTTCCTCCAAACTTATCAGAAACGTTTTCAATGCAGTTAAAATCGCCAGCAATAATTTTAAAAGAGTTCGGAAAAAATATTCATGAATTGTGTCATAAAAGTACGTTCACTTGGATTCGTGGGAGCATAAGTATAAAACCAAATTAATTTTCGTGTCGTCGAGTTCAGTTAAAACACTAACAATTCTACCAGAATAATGTTTTTTTCCATTGTAAACATTTGAAATCAGTATTTTCAGCGACAAGAATGGCAACGCCGCCTTGTTACCAAGAGCGGGCAACCAGAAACTTTTACCGCGCTATTTAGCTGTCAGAGAATTTATCGCATTTTGTCTTGTCGCTAAAGTTTCTTGTAAACAAATAAAATCAGAACGGGAATTTTTCGCAAAATCAAAAAGACAGCGTTGTTTGGCTTCATTGCCAAAACCACGGATATTCAAAGTTGTAAATTTAGCTCTGAATGCAAAAACTTGGAGAAAACTCTTCTGGTAAAATTACATATTAACTAAACAATTTTGAAAATCACATTTAGACAGTTACTTGCTTTTCTGTTTATGTTTGTTTGTCCGATGTCCAGTGTTTCTCCTCTTCGGCAAAGGTTGTTCGCCGTCATATTAAGAACGTTCGAGAGTTTTATTGTCCGTTTTCTCCGATCCTTTGGTACTGGAAAAATCCGTAATAAAATCAAACATCTCCCCGCATTGAAATATGTATGAAGTTCCCCGAAGCAAGATTTTATCCAAGAAAGCTTTTTTTTTCCACTAAAGCGGCTTCTGAGTATCCCTTAATCAGTATCCCTGTCTTGAGTAGCAAACCGCGAAAAAATGCAGTGAAATAACGACTTTACTTCTCCGCTAAACACTGACCAGCGAAAGATCCAAACTTTTTAAAACATGTTCACCGAGCTGACGGCTGTGTAGCCGCGCGCAAAACAAAGCCACAAATATCCCGGATGTTGATGACGTCGTACGCGCATGTTTTGCGAAGTCATACGAGCCCGCGAGCTAGCCCAAAGCGTACGGCGGCGGGCGTTCGGCGGCGGGCGCATAACGCGCCCGCAAAACATTCCGCTAGCCATGACCATGAAAAATGACGGACATGGGTTCTATGAGTATGGGGCTGCGGAGCCGGGCCTTCGGCCCGGCGAGAGCTCCGCTAAAACGTTGACACATAGTTTTTTTAAATCTAAAACCAACTGAAGAAAGTTTTTTCACTTGTTCAATGTAAGCGCTGCGGAATGAAATATGATGCCATCGATAAGAAGGAATATTGGTCCACCTTTCTACAAGCTTCTTGCACAATGTCGTTGCTCTTTTTTTTTTACCAAAACATCCTTTTCTTCTTGCAATTGTTTTACCTCCTCTTGTAACTTGACAATAATAGGATGCCATTTCAACACAACCTCTTCTACTTGGAAAAAGATGTCATTTCCAGTGATAACCTCTCCTGATTTTTCATTTTTGCGCCAAACCTCATATAATTGAAGAATTTCTTTAAGCAGAGTTTCTTGATTCGGTTTCCAATCATCAAAATGACAACAATCGTCATACACCTCAACTTCCACTCCAAATGTTTGCTCTAATACCTGCATGGTCGATACCGTGAGCGAATGCACTACTCGATTGACTCGTTCCAAGCCGTAACGAGGCTTAAATCTAATCACCTACTACTACTACTACCACTACTTTGGACTGTTCCATCTTCACGCTGGATCCATAAATTGTGAGCCGCTTCATTTGTTATGTGTTCTACGTGAACCAATCACGTTTCCCTACAAAATCTCACCATTCAGTGGTTTGAGCAAATAAGGAAAAATTTTTTGTTAAAAAAAAAGGTAAGACGACGCGGTCAAACTAGTTTTGTGAAAACGACAAGAGAGGTATGTGATTAAACCTGTTTTCTAGCTGTTTTGTGGTAAGATGACGCCGTTCATCTGGTTTGCACAATCTTCTGATTGGTTCTTAGTTTAGATAAATAGGGTGTGTTTCATTTTATTTCCACCAAAGATGAAGGAAGAACCCATTGACTGTCCCATCGGAACAGGCTATGTGTTATACACTGGTGGTTGCGGTGGGTTAGATCTTTTGGCGGAAGGATTGGGTCGAAAGTATGGTTTTCAAGTAGAGGTCAAGATAGGGCCACGTCATCTCAGGGCCAAAACTATCACACCGTTACCGAGAGAAACGTTGATCCAAGCGAACCCTTATTTGCATCATGCCTGCAAATCACTCGATAGACGATTCAACATGACAGAGAACAGTTACGCGCGAGAACTCTTTCAAAGAAACTTTTTTATTGTCAAGGATGTTCGCATCGTGTATGCATTTGGCGAGTAGAATGCAGAAAAAAATCAAGTCAAAGGTGGAACGGGATGGTCTGTCCAATTGGCGTTGGATCTAAACAAAGAGGTATATGTCTACGACATTCCTAGTAAGAATTAGCACCAACCCTTTTTATTTCGCTGGAATGGTGAAGGTCGTTGGGTAAAAGAATTGGCTTTCAACCGCTACATGGTTATCCAACCCTACATAAATCCAGTGCCATAATTGGTCCCCGTTACATTGGAGAAAATACTAAGCAAGAACTAAGAGATCTCTTTCGAAGAACCTTTTGTTTGGATCAGGACATCCAACAATTGGACAAAGCTTTACAAGGACTGAGAATCAAAGACGTTTGAACAGGGTTTGCCACAAGACGTTGCGGAGGTTCAAGCATCCAGTCTTTTACTCCCTGGTTACAGAAAGAGGCTACGAAGGTTGTATCCGCACTATCTATCTTAGAACTGACCCACTGCATAAAAAGATCATGAAAACATTACATAGCTTTAAGCAAGATGATGACATGGATTATGCGGAGGCCGCTGAGGCAGCAGTCAATACACGAAAATATTTATTGAACAGACTGTTTGACCAGGGGACCTGCCGAAAGAAACGTCGAATGAAGATGAAGACTTGACTTACACAGCAAGAAAGAGAAAATATTACGATAGTTTTTATACAACGTGATCAATTCCTTGGAAAATGAATTAGAATGCGAGTGGATTTTCTGTAATGCATTATTTTGCAATTGTCAACAATAAATGACATTCTTGAAATATTAAGTATTGTAGTTTTTGACCTCTGTTGTGATTGGTCTTATGTCAAACTGACTAGACACAGATCGACCAGAATAATCTGTTATCGACCCTACAACATGATCGCGTGAGTTGCTCTGAGTTGCTCTGAGTTAATACTCTGAGTTGCTCTGAGTTAATACTCTGAGTTGCTCTGAGTTAATACTCTGAGTTGCTATGAGTTAATACTCTGAGTTGCTCTGAGTTGCTCTAAGTTAATACTTTGAGTTGCTCTGAGTTGCTCTGAGTTGTTCTGTGTTACTCTGTGTTGTTGTAAGTTGGCCGGGCACTCAACTGCTCCAAGTTGCTCACTCAAATGCTCTTAGTTGCTCGCTCAAGTGCTACGAGTTTCTCACTCACTCCAAATGCTCTGAGTTACTTTGAGTTACAATGAGCTACTCCAAGGGGTCGGTCTAAATTGCTCTTGAATCCCCGAATGACTTCAATCTATTGTTTATCGTTTCAGTAACTTTTAAATAACGAACGCTTGTCACGATTGTGAAGACAAAGAAAGTTTTTCGCGTGGTCCATTCAGTCGCTAAGAAAATAAGAGTCTCTCTGTAAAACATAATTTCAGTGGGTTTTTCTTTGGGGTGCACTCTTCAGTCCTATAAAATGATCAATGAAAAACGATGTTACTCGTACAAAGTACTGTATGGTTACTGGCTGTAACCATAATTGGCAGGAACGCATCACAACAATTAGAACCCGCAAACATTTAGTGTCAGAAGGTAATGCGGAGCAACAAAATCACATATGTTAACACAAACATTACATGATGTCTTATTACAATCTCATGTTTTCGACAGTATGCAAATAAATACAAATGAATGTAGTTCAATTACCCTTGGGACAAGTTAATTGAAATTAAAAAGAGTATTTTGAACTTGTGTCGTTTCTCTCTTTAGTACGCGAATTAGCGCTGCGCATCCAAACAATCCTTGACTTTAAGAAAAGTATTGTTAATTCGTTCCTAAACTGTTATCATTAATTGACCCTTAATTCGTTATACCGTTTAAAAGAGTCGCAGCCCAGTTACTTTTCTTTCTCGTAAAGTAAACTTGTGATCGGTGTATATTGGTAAATTATAAGGCGAGTTCATTGTTTGTTGTTATTCGTTTGGACATGCAAC
Organism: Cladopsammia gracilis; assembly: GCA_022457155.1. NCBI lineage: Eukaryota > Metazoa > Cnidaria > Anthozoa > Scleractinia > Dendrophylliidae > Cladopsammia > Cladopsammia gracilis. The sequence goes on along the minus strand of JAJGOT010000906.1, from coordinate 142,385 downwards.
TTTGTTTTGGGTTTTTTGATTTTCTAATCATACCCGTGAATTTTAAAGTCTTTAACGCTCACCATTAATATTCGAAGTACTAAAACAATTGCTAAACAACTCAGCGGAAGTTTACTTGTGTTTTCAACTCTAAACAATTGCATAGTAGATTCGCTGATATTTTCGGTTTGACGTTCAGTAAGTTTAAAGAAAAGTTTATGCGGCATTTTGCTTTCTAGATAAGCGTATTTTCGCGTTTGAAAAGCACACATTACTTTAAAATGTCAGTTGTTGAAAACAATTTCACCGTATTTTTCTTTTCATGTGATCAGTTTCTTCAATTAATATTACAGTACGTTCAAGTTTGAATTACGCTACGCTCGTGGTTGTGTGAGTGTTAACAAAAGGTAATTACATTTATTTATTATTGTTTCTTAAGAGTGTTTCTTCAAAAGCTATAAGTTATTTATGTTCAAGAACACACTTGAATGCAAATGCTCGAACGAAATGTTCGTTAATGTTAATCGAAGTATGGAGCAACTAAAACAATCGGTTAGAACAGCGCTACCGCCTTGTCCAGTTGAGTTTTGGAGTTTTGTTTTGATGATGTTTAAGACTATTTACTAGTCAAAGAAACCCGCGCTACGAATTGTAATGCGCTACGTTTCTCTTTTAGTATTCCATTTTTGTTTAACTAAAGGGTAAAGTATTTCTTACAGTGTATCTGTAATGCAGTTGGGTTGTGAGCTATATTCCAAATCGCCATTCGTTTTGACTCGTACGTAAATTTTTTCGCGCTTGGTCAAAGAAAAAACACCGCTAAGTAATGCAGCGCGCTCAACTCGATTAGCTTCGCTCGTTGTTTGACTTAAGCGTAAGGTATTTCTGTTAGGTTGCAAGTTAAATTCAAAGTCTCTATTTGTTTTGACCTGAAATTCACTCAATTTGAGTAGCGTCAAATCGCTTGGTCAAAGAAAAACCGCGCTAAGGAATGCAGCGCGCTAAACTCGATTATTTGGCTTCGCTCGTGTTGCTTGACTTAAGCGTGCAACTCGCGCTTCCTTTTAAGCCATGCTTGAGTTTGTATTTTGTTTACAATAACCTTCTTTAGTTCAAACCATTAGCAAAGTAAATGCACTCACAAATTGAATTTTGTTTAACTCTTTCTTTAAAAGAACCGTTTACGTTTATTTAGTGTTCAAGCCAAGCGCATTGCAAGGACGTCACATTTCGTGTTCACTTAAAACCAAACAATGCTTTAAACTGTAGCGGACGTGGTCATTAAAAATCAAGACAAGATCAAACGACCTACACTTCAGAGACAATTTAGCAGAATAAGAAAGAAATGAATTGTTATCGTCAATTCGTTACCGTTAAAAGAATCGCAGCCCAATTACTTTTCTTTTGAGTAAGGTGAATTTGTGATGTAAGTAGTCTATCCCGGATGCCTAGACCAATTTTATTCATATATGCAGCAGCCCTGAGTTAATAAGGTTGGCTCTGTACAAACCGGTTTTGAATGGTTCGGTCAAGAGATAATGAGATGCATGCCATATAGGTACAGGAACGGGCGTCATGGTCAAACCGGTTCATACTAGTTTGTCTAGAGGTTTATTATTCAAAATGGCCACTCTCTAGAAAAACGAGTAAAACCGGTTTTGTTCACCCTTATTTAGTTTTCAAAATGGCACCCAGAAAATGAATACGACACAATATTTGATGTAGTCAAAATTATTTTATTAAGTAAACAAAAACAATGATTACAATCAGTTCTGCTTTGTTACAAAGAGTGTGATGTTTATGTTTATTTTACAAACCATCTGCAATTAATTGTCCAAGATCTCTTTGACATTTTGATTTATCTATTCTGCTGAATTGTCTCTGAAGTGTAGGTAGTTTGATCTTGTCTTGATTTTTAATGACCACGTTCGCTACAGTTGAAAGCACTGTTTGTTTTGTTCACTTAAAAGTAAACACGAAATGTGTCCTTGCAATGCGCTTGGCTTAAACACTAAATAACCGTAAGCGGTTCTTTTAAAGAAAAAAGTAAACAAAATTCAATTTGTGAGTGCATTTTCTTTGCTAATAAACAAAATATAAACTCAAGCATGGCACACGCTTAAGTCAAGCAACACGAGCGAAGTCAAACAAGAAGCTGTACACAGCTTGAACTCGTGGCGCCTTTAACTCATTGCAGCATTGATTTCCAAGTGATTTGAGTGCTTTTACAGAGAAACATAAGCTTAAAATTATATCTAATCAAAGGCTCCTAAGAGCCAACCCGAGAAGAAGAAATGCTAACGCGTAACGCGTAACGCAATATTGCCGTAAGCTTTAATACGTTTTCACACTGACACAGTTCGATATATATATTTTTTTAAATTAAACGTAAGGATTTTTGACGAACGAAAAAAAAAAAGTACATCACTTTCATAATGTCCAGTTCGAAAAAAGAAAAAAAAAAGAAAAAAAAAAGAGGACTCCATGGAGATTCGAACTCGGGCCGTCCGGGACTAAATCACAAACTCAATCACTGCGCTGTCCAAGAGCACATACTACCTACGAACTAAATTTTATTATTTTAAGCTAGATACGCATCAGAACGCGTGTTTAGGTTGCAAAATCTTTTTAGATCGATTTTAATGTTGCACTAAAAACTCAAAATGCGAAACATCTGTAAGCTTATTGTTGTCTATATTCGTTTACATCAAATTAATTATTGTTATCGTTGGATTCACGTTGAATTCCTGTTACGAAACGTGTTCGTAACAAAGCATTTGCTCACTAAGTTTACAGCTGATGGAAGGAGCGAGTGAGTGAGTGAGTGAGTGAGAGAATGAATTTTATTTAAACACCCTTGCAGATAACCTGTTCATCATGCTTTCACGTATACACGGGTTTAAAAGTAAGACTACACTGCATTCACTAGATTCAGTAGCTGACACTTAAGCTCGACCCGGAGCTCGATCGCTAAGCAAATGGCAAGTTTAATATATAAAACACAGAACTTGCCAGAGCAAAAATCCCACAGGAATAAGCGGCGAACACAATATCAAACGGTCCTATCCATCCATGAACGCCTTGAATTGTCTTGAAAGTGCGCAGTTGTACGCAGTAGTTCTTTATCTTGCTTCTCGAGTACACAAACGGAGAGATTTTACGGTATGTATTTCATGGCCGAAAGCCATATAGTCGTCTATATAGACTTAAATATGCGTGCATAAATTTGCATGCGCTAATGTGACACGAAAAAAAACAAGAAAAGTCAACGCCGGATTTATAACTCGTGTGCTTCGCCACGAGTAATAATCGAGTTTTGCGCGCTGCATTCCTTAGCGCGGTTTTACTTTGACCAAGCGATTTGACGCTACTCAAATTGAGTGAATTTCTGGTGAAAACAAATAACCTAACAGAAAATACCTTACGCTTAAGTCAAACGAGCGAAGCTAATCGAGTTGAGCGCCGCGGCTGCCTTACTTTAAGCGGGGTTTTTTCTTTGACCAAGCGATAAAAATTTACTTACGAGTCAAAACGAATGGCGATTTGGAATTTAACTCACAATCCAACTGCATTACAGATACAACGTAAGAAATACTTTTCTCTTTAGTTAAACAAGAAGGGATACTTAATTATAGAGAAACGTAGCGCACTGCAATTCGTAGCGAGGGTTTCTTTGACCAGTAAATAGAAACAAAACTCCAAAACTCAACTGGACAAGGCTACATTATTAATTGATTGTTTTAGTTGCTCGATACTTCGATTAACATTAACGAACATTTCTTTCGAGCATTTGCATTCAAGTGTGTTCTTGAATATAAATGACTTAAAGCTTTTGAAGAAACACTCTTAAGAAACAATAAATGTAATTACCTTTTGTTAACACTCACTCAACCGCGAGCGTAGCGTAATTCAAACTTGAACGTACTGTAATATTAATTGAAGAAACTGATCACATGAAAAGAATAATACGGTGAAATTGTTTTCAGCAACTGACACTTTAAAGTAATGTTTGCTTTTCAAAGACGAAAATACGCTTATCCAGAAAGCAAACTCTCAAACTTTTGTTTAAACTTACTGAACGTCAAACCGAAAATATCAGCGAATCTACTATGCTAATGGTTAGTTGAAAACACAATTAAACTTGCGCTGAGTTGTTTAGCAATTGTTTTAGTACTTCGAATAATGGTGAGCGTTAAATACTTTAAAATGCAAGTCAAAATGCATAGAGATTTTAAATTTAACTCGCAATCTACTGATACACAGAAATACTTTACGCTTAAGTCAAACAAGGAGTGAAACTAATGGAATTAATATTTGCGCGCTGCAAAACGTAGCGCGGGTTTCTGTACAGTTAAACAAGGAGCGAAGTTATTCGAATTTAGCGCACGACAATAATTGACTTTCAAGTCCAAACGAATACAGAGTATAAAATTTAAGTCGCAATCTACCGATACATAGAAATACCTTACGCTTAAGTCAAACAACGAGCGAAGCTATTTGAATTTAGCCCGCGACAATACTGTATTTACTTTCAAATCAAAACGAATAGAGATTTTAAATTTAACTTGCAACCTGATACACAGAAATACCTCACGCTTAAGTCAAACAACGGGCGAAGCTATTCGAATTTATCGCGCGACAATAATTTTCTTCCAAGTCAGAACAAATAGAGATTTTAAATTTAACTCGCAGCTTTCTGATACACAGAAATACCTCATGCTTAAGTCAAACAACGAGCGAAGCTAATCGAATTTAGCGCGCGACAATAATTTACTTTCAGTCATAACATAACGAATGGAGATTTTAAATTTAACTCGCAATCTACTGATACACAGAAATACTTTACGCTTAAGTCAAAGAGCGAGCAAAGCTATTCGAATTTAGCGCGCGATAATAATTTACTTTCAAGTCAGAACGAATGGAGATTTTAAATTTAACTCACAACCTTCTGACACACAGAAATACTTTAAAACAGCGAGCGAAGCTATTCAAATTTAGCGCTCTCGACAATAATTTAGTTTCAAGTCAAAACAACCTTCTGATACACAGAAATACCTTACGCTTATTAAGTCAAGTAGCGAACGAAGCCATTTGAATTTAGCGCACTGCAATAATTTACTTTCAAGTCAAACCGAATGGAGATTTTAAATTGAACTGTCTCGCAACTTACTGATACACAGAAGTTCTTTACATTTAAGTCAAGCAGCAAGCGAAGCCATTCGAATTTAGCGCGCTGCAAAGTGTAGCGCGGATTTCTATTCAGTTAAACAAGGAGCGAAGCTATTCGCGTTTAGCGCGCGACAATAATTTACTTTCAAGTAAGAACGAATGGAGGTTTTGAATTTAACTCGCAACCCAATCGCTTTACCAATACATTGTCAGAAAATTTTAAAGCTTTAGTTAAATAACGAGTGAAATTAATCGAGTTGATCACACGGAGAAGTCTGCTTTAAATCCTAACGAATGAGCGCAATGACATATTAAACAAATGTTATGAACTCACCGTTCTGATTTCAACTCTTGTAATTTGACAGTCCATGTAGTAGTTATTTAGTTGGTGATCCGGGACCACCCACCAAACGCCCGAAAAAACGCTTATTTTGAGAACTCCCGAACACCTGAGTTTCCGTGCCCCAGGGCTCATTGCATTCGCCCTGGGGCACGGAAACTCAGGTGTTTGGGGAGTTCTCAAAATAAGCGTTTTTTTCGGGCGTTTGGAGATGGTCCCGGATGCACCAACTAAATAACTACTCCCAGTGCTTGTGAATGCTGGTCCCGGCACGAGACCACCAATTGAAGAAACCCCACCCCCCGCATATACCAACCCACATGGCAATGACTGCTGTTGAATTTTTGAAAATGCGGGGAATTGAGTTGAAAGAAGGTGATGACTTATATGCAAAGAACAAAGGGACGTTCGAATACAACCCTTGTAGACATTGCGGCTTGAACTTTACACAAAGTCATTCGCTTGTTGAGCATCAAAAATACGCTTGTAAGAAGCTGCGAACAGAACCACGACCGAAAGAGCTTTGTCCCGGCTGCAATCGAAGATTGTCTAAGACAACGGTTTATAAGCATATAAAAAATGGCTGTCCGACTTCGTACATTGATTACTGATTGACTATAGTGTAATTTTATCAGGGCTACCTCGATTTTCGGCTACCTTTGGTCTGATTACCAATTGGAGAAACCCCCTCCCGTTGGTATATACACATTGTGACAATGGGGAGAGGAAGAAAGTGTGTTAAGACACAATCACTTAAACGAATAAAATTCAACAATTCAAGGCATGGAAGTCTTCTTTGTCTTGGATGTTCACATCTAAAATCTGAAGACTGCAAACACTTTCAACAAACTCTAGATCAAATATCTCCTGTCCCTCTACCCCCTCCATCTATTGTACCGCAATATATAATCGAAGCCGCGCAAAGATTGACCCCACAACAACTTGTGGCACAGTGCTTGTGAATGCTGATCTGGCATGAGATCACCTAAACAGGGGTTATCGCCAATTGGAGAAATTATATCTCCTGTATATACCCACCCACATGGCGAACGTGAAAGCTTTCAAGGCCTTTCTTAAATCACGCGAGACTGGTCTGATTCAAAGGAGCGAAGAATGGGTCAAAGCCAGACAAAATACAATCGGAGCCTCGGAGATCTCTGCCTTGACAGGGTCTTCGCCATTTGAGAGTCAGTCAAGTCTAATTCGCAAAAAGGTAAACCCCATCGACATGAGCAAAAATGTGGCCTGCGCTTGGGGCACATTGTTTGAGTTTCTAGTCCGTGAATACTTTGAGAAGAAACATTCTGTCAAAGTTTTCGGATATAAGGGCTCTATAAATCTTCCAAAGGGTCACCCTCTTTTTGGAAAGGTTTCTTTCAGCCCAGACGGATATTTCTCACACAAAGACGAGACAATTGTCTTGTTAGAGTTTAAGTGCCCTTACACCAGAAAGATCGCATGCCAAAAAATTCCTAAACAGTATCGTGATCAAATACAAACCGGCCTTGCTCTCAGCGGAGAGAGAGTTAACAAAGGCTTGTTTGTAGATGCCTATTTCAGAATGTGTTCTTTGAAGCAGCTTGGCCTTAGCCTTGAACATAATTCCTTTCTAAACAAAGGGGTTGTACACAAAACGAAAAAACCATCAGCACATGCATGTGGTATTTATCTTCTATCTTCCAAACAAAAATTATTTCCGGGTCAGACAAAATTACTTGACCTCGGCGCAACAAAATCAACAGCTATGTTTGAAAGAATTATGAAAGGAATTTCATCTGGAGATTTCGTGTGTAGCGGTGATTGGTTTTATATGAGCTATGATGAGGATCAGAAACGAAGCGATTTAGATTTTTTGAAGGAAATAAACAGAATAACATTCCGTGAAGCTTGGCCCCCAAACTATTATAAGACAGTTGCCTTCTTTTCATGGAAGCTTCTTGATATAACAACAATTTGGGAAACAAAACAACTAAATTTCTTAGAAAATATTCACGAATCGATCAACCGGTTTCATGAAAATTTATCAAAACAAAAACACCTTGACAAAACCATACCTGGTGAAACTTTTGAAGACAACATCGGCGATGACAGTGCCATGTTGGAAGCCTTTCTTATTGAGAAAGCGGAAGCGCTTTGTCCCATAAATGTTCGTTTTTAATTATCATATTGTTTGACATCTGTTGTCTCAGGCAATTTACAATCGCTCGTTGCGGGGCTTCAAGCGGCGTTGTAATGTCCAGGATTTTGTAGATCACAAACGTATAAGAGATTCTCGGAAGCCGAGCTTCTATAAGTTTGAAGATACGTTTCGTGTTATTAATTTGGTCGATAGTCAATTCAACAGGCAGAAATTCAAGCTTCTTGTTAATCCGCTTCAAAGCGTACCCAAACGCATAACAGCGCGCCGACTGGCTTTGCCTTGGCTTGTAAAAAATGTTTTGATCTGTATATGCCGGAGCATAATCCTCTAGCACTTCCACACGACCGCATTTTTTGCAATAAAGTTCACAAGAATCGTTTGATCGCAAAAATGAGCCGCCGCAAGAATAACAAGACAGAAATCTTCGGGCCCAACGTTCACGCTGCAAGTCGTTATAATGTTCTTGTAGATATTGTTTCCCCATCTCTGCCAACCCCATATCTTCGTAGATATGACAAAGTTTTTCCGGCAGGCGCAAGCGGTGTATTTCTTTCCCATAATCGCCACCGTATAGCGAGCGAAGGATGGCAAATTTGTGATCTTTGTCAAGTTCATTGAGCCGTGCGGTGAAGTCAGTCATGCTTAAACATTATAATTGTTTTTTCAATTTGGTGATCTCGTGACTTCCGGTATCCATTATGTAAAGGCCATATTTAGAAAAATACAACTTTTCGGCCATATTTGCGCATGCGTAGTTCTTTATGAGTTACCACATGTGAAAGCACGGCAATTGGCTCGAATATAAAAGACCTTTTCGCACCATATATTATATTGTCTGTAATTCGGTATAGCTCAGGGAGGTGTGGCTGGCCCCCACTGAATCCTGCTTACGGCTAATGCGATGTCAGACCAGGGGTAGTGGGGTTGCTGCGTCAGTTAGTGACCCCCTGGTGAACCAGCCCCGGCCCAACTGATACAGGGGGGTGCTCGAACAGAGATCTCCTAGGAGAACTCGACCTCGCTCCCAGAGGCTAAATGGGAAATGACAACTCCTTTGTCCGGAGTTAAGTCCTAGCCTAGGCTAGGCAAAACGAAACAGCCACCAGAGCACCCCCTGACTAGGGTTTTGTCCCTTTTCGTTATGTGTCACGCAATGTCACGCGTGACAGTCACGCACAATGTCACGTCATGTGTCACGCTTTGCGTTCTTTTGTTAGATAAAGCGAGAAACCCGAATTTACTCTTTCAAATCTGACTTGGACACAGCGGTAAGACGATTGAGTTTTTTTTTGAAATTCTGCTTTGACTTCTTTGCGAAGCTCGCCTCTAAGTTTTTCAAGATCTGGAGTTGCTTGTTTACTTTGTTGGCGGCCTTTGCTTCACCAGAGCGTATTTCGTTCTTAAGTTCATAATAGCTCTCAACTTCACGGAGGATTATTTTGAACTCTGAATCACTGATTCTCTTGTCAGTTAGAGCCTTTGAAACCAGCTCAAAGACAGAGTTTCGTTTTGCAAGGGCGAGTGTGTATATTTTTCATGTTTAGTAATTTTTCTCTCAAGCCGCCTGCTAAACAAAGTGAGGCTGGCCGCTGAAAAACCTGTCATAGCTGCCACGCCGGCAATAACGGGGCTGGCTATGAGCCCGGCTCCGGTCAGAGCTGTGGCGATTGTGGCTGTAGACAAGCCTGTAGAAATGAAACCAAAACTTACTGCGGTTCCGTGAACAATTGTATGTGTTCGCTTGTATTTCTTAGCAACTTGCCTGTAATGATTAGCCTCCGACTCAAGCTCCTTTTGCAAGTCAGAGAATTTCTTGAGTCTGAAGTCTTCACCGTTGGATAAGTTGGATAAGTCTGGGTAAAGCGATGGAGTCTCGCTGTATTCAGGAGCTGATGGCAACACATTAGCCGAGCTCATCGTTTGTATATATATATTTTTTAATTGATCTCAAGTTCAAATTCAAGCGGCATGTTATTGAAGTCAAAAAGGTCATTGTGTTCATCCCTTACAGACAGTGTTATGCTGTTTACATAATCGCCAGACGAGACGTCACGCAAGATGTTCTGCTGTGTTGATTCATAGAAAACTCTCTCATAGGCCTTTCCACGAAGATCAAATTTAGCCAAAACAGTCGAAGGCTTCCCGTTGAGTAGGTTTTGTTCTTTATCAACCAGATCGCAGTGGATAAAGTAAGTGCTTGGTGATGTTAATCCTTTGACGAATGTTATAAAGAGCAATTTAGGATTTATACCAAGCAATTCAGACAGACCGCGGTCAAGCTTCACCCCCTCAGAATAAAGTTTGGAAATTGTCATCTGACCAACTGGAGTATTTGTTTCGGTTGTTAATTTAAAGTTACCTTCGAAGGCTTCTTCAAATTCTTTTGCCAATCTATCCATAGTGTAATGCCCTTCAAGTATTCTTCTGGTAGTCTTGTGCTCATTAGGGTTAGTAGTTAATGTAATCTCACCTCTTTGTTTTAGATTAAACCACGAATTATAAATCGTGGCGGATAAGAGCCGGATGTAGCTCGGTTTCTGAAGCGGGTGATCGAAGTAGATGGTGTGAGGGTTCGAAGGTGCGACGATTGTTAACACAACCATTGTGTATATATATATATATATATATATATATATATATATATTTAAATTATATTTATATAATCATGTTTGGCAGACGCGGTTCAAATCTCGGTCTGAACATTGGCGGTCACGATTACGGACCTCCACCCCCGTTTTTTCCTCGTCCCCAAAATCCCCTCTATCCCCAACAGAGCGGGTATATTAGCAAAAAACAACCCACAGTAAACCCGCAACTTGCTTGGATGAGTTCTCCGGAGGCTGAAAAACTCTCTACAGCTGCCAAGGCTAAGGCTATCTCAGACTTCAAAAGGCGTTTCCCGCACGCTGATATGTCAAGATTTACAACAGAAGTTTCTTTTGACGAAAAGCACAAAGCCTCAGCAGTAGTTCTTTTCTCAGAGGGGCAAGGCTCCTGGGCTATGCCTTCAGACATACCGCACAAGAATTGGACACAAGCCCTGAAAGACGCCCTTGGTTTAAAGTATATTGGCGGTTTCCCATATCAGTTGACGTTAAACCGAAACACACAAAAACCAATCCCGGCTGTTGAATTTTCCACCTCAATCGGTAAAGACATAATGATTGGCTCTGTCTTGAACGATGAAGCGCAAAAGATCTATGTCACGCCAACTGATTATTTCACAACGAAATACAGAAACATTTTCAGAGACACACAAATTTCGTTCACAACCGCGAAATATGGGAGAAAGTGGCTCGGCGGTCCGCATATGAGTTTCTGGCCACAACAACTAAACTTTGCTCTGTGGTGTGCAACAACCGGCTGCGGGATCTCGCGTGACCTGTTTGATAAGAACTCTACTCTCTCCCTAACCCCGCAGCTCCGGTCATTTTACAGGTTTCACGTCTATTTCACAACAAGACGAATACTCTACAAGCTGGGTGGGGAACAGAGCGTGAGTGCTTTGCCAGACGACCCCACATTCAACCAGAAAGACAACAAGTTCAACATCGACGCATACAAGAGGATTTGCCAAGAGTTCGGTGTAGACCCCAGTTCTGACTTCCGTTTCACATACGGCAAAAACCACGGACTTGGCAATGTGTACATTTGGGTTGCATATGATGGGCCCAGTTCTACTGATTACGACTATCCTGATCCCGATCTAGCCCTGTTTGATGATGAGCGCGTCACAGACAGAAAAGACCCAAACTATCGAGCAAACGGCATATACTTCGTTCGTAACGACCAAGGTGCGGTTAGTCAGTTTGAACACTTTGTACCGAATTACGCACAAAGGCTAACACAGCCAGGGCTCGCACGTATGAATCAGTCAATCGAGGCCTTTGTGTACTGCATCCTGGGTGCACAAGCCAAAACCCGCAGCAGCATCATTGGAAGAGGAGGCCGGGCGTTCGAAACGCAGAGAGTATTCCTCACCCATCTAGAGGAGGCCATAATACTGAACGACATCGCAACAAGCGTACAGCGATATCAACTTGCCATCCAAGCAACGAAAGTGCGCTTAGACTTTGCGACAGCGCCCGGAAGCTGGCTCATGCCATCACGCATGATTATCAACACAGAGAGCGTGGTGGGGTACAACAACAATCTCAAGGAGGCAACGCAAGGTATGAAGCTGGGTGTGAACAACGATGTTAACCTGGGCACAAAAAAAGCCTCCCTTCGCCCCATGGATGGGGGACCAACAAAAATAAATCCACCAAACAGTCATCCATCAAACCCGATACATAAGCAGGCCACACAGGCACAGGGCATCGCAAAGGCCACACCACAGCCCACACCACAACCCACACCACAGCCCACACCACAGCCCACACCACAGCCCACACCACAGCCCACACCACAGCCTGACTCACATCACGTAAACAAGGCACTCATTGGTGTGGGTGCGATTGCTTTAGCAGGCGTTATCGTGTGGTTTAGATAAGTGTTCAAGACTTCGCACGCTTGGTGACCCTTTCAACAAGGAAGGCCACCACGGCAAGGATGAGCAGCCAGGCGTGTTCACCCAGAAAGGATATGACCGACCCAGCAGCTTTGAAGATAAAACTCACAATTGACCCAATCAAACCAGGCAGGGCGTTGGCTGCCTTTTTGCCAAGCTCTTTAAGCCCATTTCCAATAGCTTTGGTGGCCTTTGCCAGGCCATTCAAGGTGGCGAGTACCACAGCGCTGATGGTGATGCCAGCTGCCAGAACAATCGCTTGCAGGGTCCATCCGTATTTCTTGAAGATTTCTCTAACCCGCTCTCTCAAAGACATGCCCCTTTCACGCACCTCAATTTCTGTGTTGACCCTTGCTAGCTCTTCTTCACGTTCAGCAACCCGGGCTTCCGCGGCTTCTCTTTCAGAGGGCGAAGTGTTCTCATCCTCTATGACGCGCTTGTCTTCAGCGTTCTGCCGTTCAAGCTCTTCTTTGTTCTGTTTCAGTTCGTCCAGTGGTTTCACAGCGTCCTGTTTTCCTCTAAGCTCCTCTCGGCGTCTGTCTAATTCCCTACTGTCAAGTTTTAGTTTTTCGATTTGTTTTTTTAGTTTGTCTGCTTGTTGGGCAGTTTTTTGCGCATTGTCCAGTTGTTTTCGTTTAGCTTGATGCTCAGCTTCAACAGCTCGCTTTTCATTTTTTAGTCTTTGTATTGTCTCCGTATCCAGTGGGCCATGTGCATCTTCCTTCTCTTGAATCTGGTCAGCAATATCTTTCATTCTATTTCTGAGGGCATCCGTGTCGCGGCGAAGTTTTTGTGCATCCGCATCCCTTTGTTCCATTTGTTGTAATTCATTTTGTTTTGCTTCCCGTTCTTTTCGATTTGCTTCAAGTTTAGCATTTGTCTCATTGAACTCTTCAGTCACAGACTTTCCGAGAGCAGCTTTGATCTCTTTGGGAAGAGAAGTGTTGAAAGTCTTTTCGGAATCCCCACGGCTTCTTGTGTAAAGAGGATACCACTTGTCTCTGGTATGATATTTTACCTCGATGATGGCCCCACCTGATCTTGGTTTCGGCTCGTACCGAAAATTAAGTTGAATTCTGTCTGCGCTGGGAAACTCGTTCTTAACCTCGTTAAAGACCATACCATCCATTGTTGTTATCAATCGCCGGCCTTGAGTATCCCCTGTAATGAAAGAGGTTTCTTCAGTGTGGGAGCCTTGTTGTTCTGGGGGCAACCGTGTTCTTGGGATCATAGGCACTTGTTCACCAGATGGTGTGGAAGCAGCCCCTGGTTCAAAAGGTTGCGTGGTGTCGGGGTAAAGGAGTTTATTATAGGCGTCGAGCCATTTTTGTTGTTCTTCTTTTGTCATTTGATTCTACATGATGTTAAACTCAGCATCAGCATCCTCGTCATCCCCTGTGTCTGGGATGAGAGGGTCTGTGTCCTTTGCCTCGGGTATATCAAGTCCGCCTTCTGCCATGATGATATATAAATATAAGTTTAAAAAAACACAAATATATACCATGGCTGTGCAACCGAATCTACTTCCATCTCACAGCGAAAAGACAGTGGGTGCCATGAAGGCAGAGCGAACCGTTAAGCGCATCACATTCAACCCATCTGAGGCCAATCCAGGCGAGACACTGTACGTCTCGGTGCCCAAGCTGGGCGAGCATGATGTCCTTGTGTCCGGCTCGCTTGCACTTGTGCTTAACATCAACCTAGCCGGGGGCCACGCTAACAACTTTCTCGTGCAAAATGTTTCTAGGGCACTGGTGGACAGGCTCGTTGTAAAGTTTGGCGCCACCACCGTCGAGGACACAGTTGGGTACGACATCTATAAGATATTCGAAGACCTTTTCAAATCAACCGATGAGCGGAACAACATGCTTATGGAGGGCATCCAGAGTGTGGATTTGTGTAAGATCCGCTCTAATGCTGGCGACAAGAAGACTTCCGGCGTGGATACAGAGAACAAGCTTGAGTCAATATACAAGAATAAGTATCGCATCAGACTGGATCACCAAATCTTAACTGATCACGGAATCATGTACCCTCAGGCCTTATACAGTGATCTGGTCTTCGAACTAACCCTAGCCCCCGCAAGCCAAGTTGTCCGAGGGTCAGACACAAGCAAGCTCGTGTACAAGTTGGAAAACATCCAGCTGGAGTACGAGACGATCAGAACTAAGGAGCTGGCCGACGAAGCAACAAGCACTTATACTAGCGGCAAGGGATTTGCCTATGACTTCGTAATGCGAGATCGGGTGCATCCCTTCTCAAAAAGCGGGGACACTCGGATGAATCTTCGGGTAAACCCACAGCGCCGGTCTCTCAAGGGCATCCTCTTGCTGTTCATCAACCCCTATGCTGCGGGTGCAAGGGACTCTGAGAACTATTTCAATCCCGACATCACCAAAGTGAAGGTAACCGTAAATGGGGTTCCAAACAGGGTCTACAACGAGGGTATCGCCGGCACTGACATGTGGAGTGAAATCTCCCGACACTTTCACACGCGCGGCAGACCCAACATGAACCTGACCAAATATCTCACAGGCAACAAGTTTGGTCTCTGGATTGACCTGCGGTACATGGCTGACCCAGCTCTGCACGGCAACGGCCAACGGCTCGTCAACACACAGGATGGCGTACAACTCGAGATTGAACGAAACGGCACAGGCTCGGGAAATGCAAACTGCCACATCTTCACCATCTCAGACTCACAGTTGAACATCATTAGCAGACAGCTGGAATCTGTACAGTACTAAGACACATATATATACCATGGCCACAAGCAAGATCAACTTCTATGATAAACCGGCTCCCCTGCCATCCACCGGACCATTATCATACAATGAAATACAAAGACTTCTGGCAAAGGCGCCCTCTCCACCGACACATGAACCAATTGTTTGCAAACCAACTAATATAGGCGTTGGCTATGGACCCAAGAAAGTTGCCATTCAATGCACTAATCGTGGGCCCCACTAACTCTGGCAAGACACAGTATCTTCTAAACCAACTGCGCGGCCCCTTTAGGGGTTGTTTTGATTACATTGTTTTATTCTGCCCCACATTTGTCAAGAACAAGACATACAATGGCTTCGTGGACCGTGATCCGCACATCTTTGTGACTATCTGCCAACAGCATGAAATCGAAGACTGGCTGAAGCTGGCGAGCTTCTTTTTCACAGGCACTAACACTTTATTCATTCTCGATGACTGCGCCGCCTCAAAAGATGTCAAAGGCCGCACGAGCCAGCTGGTCAATCTGGGGTTCAGCGCAAGACATGACGGCATATCCGTGTGGGTCTTGACACAGCAGATCACCAGCATAGCTAAGCCATAGCGTGATAACATTGCAGCGATCGTGCTCTTTTACACACCCTCCAGCAAGACAACTAAGGCCATCTTCGAAGACTATGCCGGCGAGCTCTCCCATGAGGAGTACAAAGAGTTTATCGCAAGGCTCAAATCCCGCAGTTCTCCCACCTGGTTTTCTCTCTTAGGTACCCGTATGGAATTGAGTACAAGGTTTAAACACAAATATATACCATGGATGTACCAACCAGCCTACACAAGCTCACAGTGCTTTCACAGCTTTTGGATGAATTACACAAACACACATTTGATGCGGAAAACAAAATTATCAAAGCCGCTAATGAGGCAGATATGCGTCTTATGCTTCTCAACAGATATCCCTTACGATTGAATTCTATGCCAGACACCATGGCGGGGCTTATACGTGAGATTGAAACTCTTTTACCAGCCATTAAGAGAATTATCGAAAATTAAAAAACACACATATATACCCCTGATGATGTCACAAGCAGCTGAAGACCAGGTCGACTTGAGCGAAGTAATGCAGATGCTGGGGGCCACCCCTGATACCGCACCTCCCACAGGTCTCGTGTGTGACGATGGTATTCCTGCCAAACGTGAGAAGCTGGCAATCCTTGTTTCAACCGGCAAGGCCAAAGAATCTATCGGCGTGCAGCTCACACATGATCATGTGAAGCGCCTGTCAGACAAGGACGTTGACAAGTACATCAAAAGGTACGAGGCCTATGTCGGCAACAAGACAACAGAATCCCTAGTTGATTCAGCCATAATGCTCTTGTCCAAAGGAGTTGGCCTGGTGGTCGACCTTGATGATGTCAAGGAATTACAGAAAGAACTAAAAAATGATTACATCATCTACCAGGAGCTGTCAAATCTTGCTGGAGGTCTTGCCCTGAGATGCGGCCGATGGCTGGCGCTTGCCAATGCTGCTCTAATCACAACAAAACACATCAAGTTTGAACGAGAGCCTGATCACAAGCCTGACTTAATAGAATTGGAACCACAACCCACACATCCAAGCAGAGACAGTGAAGGTTATCCACTTGAGGGCTTTGATGAAGTTGGGCTGGGACCTTGAAGGAACCTGGCTGGAACCTCGGCGGAACCTAGGTATATATACCCACTATGGCCACACCACTCGAGGCGATCCCTGAAGAAACTCAAACTCCATCGCCAACTCCAACACCTGCACGCGTTACCTCTGAGGCCCCGAAAGCAAAGCCTGCAACAGAAAAGAACCCAGGCCGTGTTGCTTCTGGCAAAAGGCTAGCAGAGCGCAACCGCCTGGCCCGTGAAGCAAAGAAAAAGGCCGAAGCACAAAAGCCCGCACCCTCAACAAGTGACACCAGTGCTGCAAACCAACCCTCAACAAGTGACATAACAACTGACACCAACAGCAACTCAATCTTTTATATTCTGGGGGTTGGAGGGTTGATTGTCTCTGTTATGGGTGTGTATTACCAACGCGAAGCCATAATGCAAAAGCTTGGCTACAAACCACCAGCAACACCAGCAAACACACCGACCCCACCACCAGAACAACCCCCATCTCGAATTCCGGTAAGACAAGGAATCAAAAAAATGGAATAAAAAATAAACACATATGTATACACAATGGCAAATCTCTTTCAAGGGTTCGTAAACGGGGCTGCAATCGGAGGCATTCTTCTTGTTACGCTTAAATTCAACATTGTCGCCCTAAAAACAGTTTGGTAATTAGCAACACAACAGATGATCAACGAGACAACGCATAATGAAGAGTCGACTGAAATTTAAAATCTTATATATATATATACACCATGGCTGACAATAAGCTTGTGAAGTCTATCCTCGACGCCGCAACAATAACTGGCCTTGTCGCTGGTATTGGTTGGATTGGAAAAAAGACCATCAAAGAAAACTTCACTGCCGACCCCAGTGCAAGGTTGATGAACTACGTCAAGTTCACAGCCGTCATGGCTGGCAGCATCGCGCTGAAGAAATATCTCGAGGACCAGAAAATCCTCCCAGACAACATGTAAAACCATATGTATACACACCATTACAATGGCCAGCATTGCAATAATGGCCCTTGGCGCTGTTTTGAATGATGAGCTTTCACTGGCGGCAATTATCTCGCGAAGTATCTATCTGGTGATAACGGAAAGGCAGCAATGGATGAGAAAATCCGGCATGACAAAGCTCTGGAACAATACCAAGCGGCTTACGCCAAATACCAGAAGGACCGCACTAAGCTCCTCGACTGGATTGCAGCCAACGATCGGATAAAACACCAAGCTAGCCAAAACTTTCAAACCACCGACCAAGCCCTGGTCTTGTATAACCAGATGCATAAATCGCAACCTGATAAACAAATCAAAGATTACAAAGAGCCTCAATTCTCAGACTTCTATAAACCCAGCCAACAACAGCAGACTGGTGAACTTGCGTTTATTGGAGGCACCCTTCTTGCAGGTGGGTATGCGGCATATCGCCTTCTGTAAAAAATCGGCAAGGTGAGACATAACCAATTGAAGAAACCCCTTCCCCCAGGTATATACAACATGTCTAAGACCTGTGCGAATGAAAAGCTACCAGTCTGCTCAGAATGGGCTGATTCCTTTATCAATAAAAACATCGGGGACCTGGTTGATTCATTTCATGGATGTATTCAACTTTTTGAAAAAATTGCAAAGAGCGATTACGCGACTCCATCGGAAAAATCTGAAGCTTCAAAAGCTATACGAAAACTTGCTTTTGCTCGTTACCATCTCATTTACGTGAGGCGGAAAATAGAAGAACAACACAATACATAAGTATATACCACCCCTATGGAAGCCAAAGAAGGTTGTCACCAAACCAGATGCACCTGTCGTGTATTATCTGTACGACGGACCCAAGCGCGGGTTTGTGCGTGAGGAGTTGATGGTTGTGCCGCCGGGTACTCAGTTGCCACCGATGTCTTTGTGACCATATGCAAGCGTATGGACGCCATCGTCTTTTATCCAGCGCTTTGAATCAAAGGGCGAGAGTGTTGTCTTGGTGATGTGCTCACCGAAGATTTGGTGGCCTTTGCTTCGGAGCCTGTCCATCCCATGCTTGAAAGTTAGCCGGCCGAAGAGAGCTTCCTTGTAATTCTGGTGGGTAATCTCTTTCTTTGTGACAACCTTGGTGGTGCTCTTTGCTTTCTTGATGTTTTTGTCGTCCTCTAGTAAGATAGAGTACATCTTCGAGCGGAGACACACAACCTCTGAGATCGGCTTACCTGCGCACTCGTCCTTCATCTTACTGATGACCTTCTTGTTAAGCTGGCTGTGGAGTGGATGGTCATTGGGATAATCACTTGTGTCGTAGAGTTCATCCCGAAGGTTCTCCATGTCTTTGTAAACATCATCCGTCTTGATCTCGAGGAGCAGAGAGTCTGTGTCTGTGTAAAGTAGGTCTGCGCGTGGACCATATTTCAGCTTGAGATGTTTGTAATAGAAGTCATACATCAGTTTTTTTGGAAAGATCAAGGATGCACATGCCTGTGTAGACTGGGCGGTTGAAGAGGATTTTCTCCCTGTGCATCTGGATCCCCGCCATGTTAACTTCAAAGACTGTTGCTCTGGAAAACAGCGGGCTTGCAATAAGCTTTCTAATCTTGTCTTGCTCGTGCGATCGGACAAGCTTCATGTCGATTCGATTTCGGAGGTTCTCCATTGTCTTACCGAAGACTGAGTTGTTCATGAGCTTGAAGAAGTTCTTCTCAAAATCGGAAGTGGCATTCTTTCTGAGCTCGGTGTTCAGGGAGATGTATGGCTCCATCCAAGCCCTCTGCTCGAACTTGAGCATTTTGTGGATTTTCGTCAACTTCATTCCCAGATCCAGGTACTGCTGGAGATTTCTGTAATGCAACACTTACCGGGATTTCTTGTTTAGGGTAAGGAGCAGCTTCTCTGTCTTGTCTTCTGGCTGCCCCTCTACCAAGTCCCTTTGGTATGGAGACATCCATGCCTTTGGGACGACCTGCCTTTCTGGGGCAAGAGGATAAGCGTTGTGCTCATCATGCAGCTCATCGGGGTACTCAAGATCAACCTCGAGGATGTAACCGATCTTTCTGTTTGGCCTCCACTTCCTGATCTGGTGTTGTGTTGGAAAGACAGGGCACCATGCGAAGTTACCAACTGGGAGAGGCTGACTCATGGCCCATCCATAGAGATTGTTCGCGTCTAGGTACATGATGTAACTTGACTCTTCGTTGGGGTTGTGATCGTGAAGATAGGGGTTGTTAGCCTTGCAGTACCGCCTGCTCTCCATGGATATACCACCTCGCAAGCCTCTTTCAACAAAGAGATGCATGTCAACATCTGTGAGCAGCTCCGGGTTGATGCCCGTATACCTGAGAAGGGCGTCCCATGAGAGGCCAGGACTTGTGTAATAATGTGCCGGGTCAAGTTTGTAATGTTGCAGACATGTTTTTCTGAAGTTCTCGAAAACATCGGCCAGAAGAAGCACATCTGTTATGAGGTAGAGATCGTGGTAATCTCCAAGCGTCTTACATCCAATTACCTCCCACACTTTTTGCGCGTGAGCGTATTCCTTATCTGAGATGCCTTCCTTCTTGAGCTCGCTGTAGAAGGCATCCTTCGGCGGGAGAGAGGCCTCCTCGAATCGAGTCCATGTATTCGTATGGGTAAATACCTTTTTGCAGGAGAAGGTTGCGTTTGGCTTGGTTCTTCTCATAGTTTGCCGTGATTGCGAAGGACTCTGGCTTGTTTGCTTCAACCAGGGCACTGAGGCTTGACTGCATGAACTGCAAGCTGTCAATGAACCTCAGCTTACCGAGGGAGAAAGAGATGTATTTCTCCATGTTGTTGGGGATGCATGTCAAATCAGATTGAATGCCTGCAATTCCGCTCATAATGTGGTGCGCATCATAACCCCTCAAGTTGTGAAAGATTACGGGGATTATTTCCGTTTTCGGGTTGGTTCGGAAATAGTTGATGTTGCAAAAACTGTGAGCCGCGCCCCGATATTTGCCTGTAATGTGGCAATGATCTTTAACTGCGTCTCGAACAGAGTCTTGGATTAGAGACTCCCCGCAGAAAAGACAGTCGACCTGTTCGAATAAATTTTCTGTGATGGGCTTCCATTTGTTTCTTGGCCCAACAAATGGGAACTCTTCTAATTCACCATCCTCGCCCTTGATATAAGTTTTGAATGCCTTTTGATAACATTTGTTGGTAAAGCGATGAATAAAGCCCATGTATTCTCCGGTGTTTGGATCATAGGCCTCAACGGCGTCCCTGTGGTTCCTCTTGGTGAGAGACTTGTTACAGATGTGACAGTCAGTTGCGCGGTTGAATTCAATCCATTCCTTTCTCGTCATTGAGAGTGGTGCCTTGTCTTGCAGTTCGTATCTGATCTCTGCTTCCAGCTGCTGAAGGCTGTTAAGAAAGACCGACACCGCGTCCTCTCCTCTGTATAGGTAAGGGCCCTTTGTCTCCCCATCAGAGCGAACAGCTAACATGCAGAACCCACAGGGTTTGTGTACGGATGTCGCAGTGGTGCTGCTCTGTTGGGGATCTGGTATGCATCCATGGACTTTTTCGACAATGCTTTCAAAGTCAGCATAAATAACCCAAGGCTTCTTCATCTGGTTCTGAAAGTTCTTAAAGTGGAGGAAGTTTTCGCCTTCTTTGGGTATTTCAACTCGTGCCGGCCTGCCTTTGACTCCCCTGCAATAGAAGAGATGATCGGTGAGAACCCTTTCTGAAGAGAAGGGTTGGAGACACCTGTCACAGTGATGCATGCGACGTCCAACATTGAACTCACTGTGTAGAAGTCTGCTCATGCTCTTGATGTAACAATAATGCGAAGTGTGTATGTCTGTGAGCAACATCAGATTAATCCTTCGCAGATTGGGATCCTCTTGCTCACTGACTCTGATTACAACCACCTTGTTGTTTTTCCAGCCATAAACGTTGATTGCAAGGTTGTTTTGACGTTCAACCTTAGAAATCTGACTCAATGGCGTTGGAAAATCAACTCCAGTGCAGTCTAGGCCATCATCAATGGGATAACTTCCTGGTCTGTCTGAATGCGCCTCGGCAGGGAACAATGCCGATCGCAGTGCCCAACGTAGACACTGATTGTCTCTGTTGTTTACATTTATGATTGCCTGCTTCGACCTGAGTTTTGATGGTGTTGGGATAAATGTGCCGCCTCGTAGAGGCTTGTACACCCCGAACTCAAGGTAAACGGTTTTGATTTTATCAACCACCCAACCAGAACCCAACTGCTGCCATCTAGCAATCTCTTCCTTAAAACCATTCACAATGTCTTCCAGAATGCCCTCCTCTCGCAGCTGATAGAGATGTGTCACAATCAGTGGGTTGATGTTCCAAAAGAAGTGATTCATTTCTCGATTGTTATCACCTGCCATTGAAAAGTGAACATCGAATGACAAAGTGACCTTCACCCCGCCAAGCTCTGTGACTTCGCGTGCAATTATCTGGAGAATGGCCACCTTATTAGTTATGAAGAATGAATTCAGGTCCTTGATTTGGTAATCATCAGGGACATTCATCTTATAACCATGCAGCGAATTGCCGAAGTAATCGTGATTCCTTGGATTGAAGTCAAGGCCTTGAGCCTCCATGTTATATACAGGGATTTCATTTTCTCCAATTGCTGGTCTAGCATCGGGCCTCTGTGCCATTGCCATGTGGGTTGGTATATGCAGGGGTGGGGTTTCTTCAATTGGTGGTCTCGTGCCGGGGCCAGCATTCACAAGCACTGGGAGTAGTTATTTAGTTGGTGCATCCGGGACCATCTCCAAACGCCCGAAAAAACGCTTATTTTGAGAACTCCCCGAACACCTGAGTTTCCGTGCCCCAGGGCGAATGCAATGAGCCCTGGGGCACGGAAACTCAGGTGTTCGGGAGTTCTCAAAATAAGCGTTTTTTCGGGCGTTTGGTGGGTGGTCCCGGATCACCAACTAAATAACTACTCATGTTGGCTTGAAAAGAAGTTGAAACTTTCCGACAATGCTGATAGCAGTTATAGAAACAAGTGGGTAACAAGTCTTAGTTCATCGCTTATTCGTAACTGTAGTAAACTATTTGATTAGTCACTTTACTATGCTATCTGATTGGTGCGTTTCGATCCTACAATTTTCATAGTCGACTTGATTTTGCCCTGCATGCGGACGCGTGAGGAAAACGTTTAATTTTTTGATTGGTTAATTGCAAAACTCTATTATCTATTCAAACTTAAACAAGAAGAATAAAATTAACTTTTGAGAAACAAGTAATTCTTGTTCCTGAAACTAGTTTTTAACAAAAAGCACAATGTATATTGTTATAAAAAAGGTTTTGATTGGTGTTTTTCGATCCGGAGTGTTCCCTCGGTATTCGCATACTCGTTATAAAAAGAGCTAGGCAGTCTAGATTTTTTCATTCAGCTTTGACAAGAGTCACGATGGAAAAACAAATGTGTCTGCATATGACCGATGACGAACTTGTACAAGCGATGGAGACCTGGGAGGAAAATGAAATGGAAACTGCATTGGACTGTTGGGATTATGGTTACTTGTTAACCAATGAGGTAAGTTAGTCCTGCCATTATGAATTAATTCATGTCCCAACCATTTTGAATAAATTAGATGCCTCTGCCCTTTTGAATTAATTAGATGTCTCGGCCATTTTGAATTTATTAAGTGTCCCAGCCATCACTGTAAGTGACATTACTGTTTGTTGGTTCTGTAAGTCATTCAGCCTCGTTGTCAATCTTAAGCTAAACTTCCTGTTACCACTGTAAATTACGCTACTGTTTGTTGGTTTTGCAAGTCATTCAACCTCGTTTTATATTTTAAGATAAACTTCTTATTAGCAATGAAAGTTACGCTACTGTTTGTTGGTTTTGTAAGTCATTCAGCCTCGTTGTCAATCTTTATCTAAACTTCCTATTACCACTGTAAGTTACGCTACTGTTTGTTGTCTTTGAAGTCATTCAGCCACTTGGAACGGATATTAGTCTATTGTTTATCTCTGTAAGTAACTCACTTTAATTTTTAATACCAGGTATATTACTGTTTAATTCACAGTACGCTCTTATTTTTTTTAGATGGATATTGGCTGCAAAGCAGGTTGGGTCCGGAAACGATTTATGGACATCTGAACAGCACTACACGCTTAGTGAAGTGGCCACAAGACAGGTTAGAAAATTCAACACAACTGGAACAGA
The DNA here is from genome assembly GCA_022457155.1 of Cladopsammia gracilis. Taxonomy (NCBI): domain Eukaryota; kingdom Metazoa; phylum Cnidaria; class Anthozoa; order Scleractinia; family Dendrophylliidae; genus Cladopsammia; species Cladopsammia gracilis. The sequence goes on along the minus strand of JAJGOT010000906.1, from coordinate 118,718 downwards.
CTACCTTCTCTCATTAAAGTCCCAATCTGAAGGAATCCCTCTTATGGAGCAGCTAGGCAACATTTTTGATTCTATGGTCGATGAGATGACAACAGGTATGGCTGATAACGATCTTGTACGTTTTGTCCTTCAAAGTCAGTCACTACAGTACCCCATCTCTTTACCCTTTATGCCACGACATGAATTAAATGCCGAGCGGATCATGAGCGAGGTGCAGCGAGTTTTACAGTCAAACGAAAACGTCAATCTAAAGGATGGAATGAGTGTCCATCTGGTTCACGTTGGCATGCCGCAGGGTGGGGTTGCTACTCGGAAGAGGAAGCACTTTGGTTTCAAATTGTCGAAATTCCTTGACAGCAAGCGATGCGTCCTTCGCATGAAGAACAAAGACTTCATGTGCCTGGCACGTGCCTTGGTGACAGACATTGCACGTCAAGAGGAACATCCCGACTGGAACTCGATTCGTCAAGGACGCAAACAACAACGACTTCTTGCACAGCAGCTGCACCAAAAGGCTGGAGTTCCAGAGGATCTCTGTGGACTTCCAGAGGTGGCCAAGTTTCAGCAAGTAATTACAGACTATCAGATTGTTGTCCTCTCTGCTGAACACTTTAACGCCATTATCTATGAGGGGCCCAAAAGAGACAAACAAATTTATTTATACCTTCACCAACATCATCATGACATCATCACATCCGTCTCCGCGTTTCTTGGTAGAAGTTATTGGTGCCTAGAATGCAAGAAGGGGTATGATAAGAAAGAAGAGCATCGTTGCAGTAAAGTATGCAAATGTTGTTTCACCGAGGGGTGTCAAGGGTATTTTCAGAAAGCACCGTGGAGAGAGTGTGGTACCTGCCACAGAATCTTTGCCGGTGACGACTGCTACGCTAACCACTGTCGACCCAACAAAGAAGGACAGTCAGTGTGCCAGAAATATTACAAGTGTACAAAGTGTCACAAAGTCATGTCGTATAAAAAAAGAAGCCCTGAAGCTCACATGTGCGGTGAAAAGATGTGCTGGAATTGTGAAGAATTCGTCGACCCTAACACGCACCGTTGCTACATGACTCCCATCAAGTTTCAAGACAATGATGAAGTAGAAGAGCAAGAAGGCCAGCGAGAGCAAGGAAAAAAGAAGAACAGACGAAAACGAAGACGTGTTGCAGAAGAGTTGATTGACGATGACGTAGAGGAAGGTGATGAACAAGAAGGGCAAGAATATTTGTTCTTCGATATCGAGAGCAGGCAAGACGAAGGACGGCACAATGCAAATTTATTAATCGTGCAAGACGAAACGGGGTTTGAAATGGTGTTTAAGGGCGATGACTGTGTTGATCAGTTTGGTTCTTGGTTGCTGGATGGAACTCATGAAGGTGCTATCGTCATCGCTCACAACCTCAGGGGTTATGACGGGTTTCTCCTCTGTGAATATTTCTACAAAGGGTGTCTATTACCAAGTCTGATCCTGAACGGTGACAAGATCATGTCCATGGAACTAGAACAAGCCAACATCAAGTTCCGCGATTCTCTCAACTTTTTACCCATGCCGCTCAAAAAGTTACCAAAAACATTTGGGTTGACAGAACTGAAAAAAAGTTACTTCCCCCATTTCTTTAATCGCAAAGAAAATCAAAACTACATTGGTCCGCTCCCTCCTATTAAAAACTACGACCCAGACAGCATGAGAATCGAAGAAGATGATGAAAATGAACATGAGGAGTTTCTGGCGTGGTATAAAGCATTAGAAGAGGCTGAATATGTGTTTGACTTCGCGCATGAAATGGAAGAATATTGTCGCAGCGATGTGGACATTTTGCGAAGATGTTGCCTCAAGTTTTAACAACTCATGGAAGAAACCTGCAATCTCGACCCTTTTAAGTATTGTGTCACTATTGCCAGTACATGCAACCGTGTGTTCCGTCAAGAATTTTTAGAAGAAAAAACCATTGGTCTCATACCTCCTCAAGGGTATCAACCTGCTCGCAAATACTCTGTCTTGGCTTTGCAATGGTTGTCTTGGGTTCATCATCAGACCAATAACCGAATTCTGCACGCTCTGAACGGTGGAGAACAAAGGATCGATGGTCATAATGTCGACGGCTATGATCCAGAGAACAGAGTCATTTACGAATTCATGGGCTGCCTGTGGCACGGTTGTAACAAATGCTATCTGCCTGACACCATGAATCCAGTGAACGATACAAGTATGAACGATCTTCTGGAAGGGACCACCCGCAAGATAGAGCGTTTTAAGAAGCTTGGATATCGAGTGGAAGTCAAATGGGAATGTGAATTTAACCGAGAGCTCGCCACTAATCCAGAGATGAAAGCCTATATCCAAACCCTCCAGTTCGACAAGCCCTTATAACCTCGTCATGCATTTTTTGGTGGACGGACCAATGCTGTATGTCTTTTCAAAGAAGTGACACAAGACGAAAAAATTCACTACGTGGACTTTACATCCCTGTACCCTTGGACGAATAAGTACTGTGAAGTGCCTATTGATCATCCCGAAATTCTCACAAGTGAAGCATTAACCAACCGTTCGCCTGGTGAATTCTTTGGCCTTATCAAATGTACCATTTTGCCACCCTCCTTCCTATTCCATCCTGTTCTTCCGTACCGTGCTCAAGGCAAACTGATGTTCCCCTTGTGCAGATCCTGTGCTGAAAATAAACAGCAATCACCGTGTGAACACAACGACGAAGAGCGCATGCTGTCTGGGACTTGGTGTTCCATTGAAATTGATAAAGCTTTGGAGCTGGGGTATCGTGTTGTTCGACTGATCGAAGTTTGGCATTTCCCTGAGAAATCATCCAACCTCTGATACATTCCTTAAAGTCAAACAGGAAGCAAGTGGTTGGCCAAAGTGGTGTGTGACTGAGGAACAGAAAACACAATACATACGAGAATATGAACAGAACGAAGGCATCAAACTGGACCAAGATAAAATCAAGAAAAATCCCGGTCTTCGTTCATTGGCCAAATTAATGCTAAACAGTTTCTGGGGAAAATTTGGTCAACGCGACAATATGCCCCAGGTGGAGCTCGTCAAAGATCCATAACGCTACTTTCAACTCCTTACATGTCAATCCACACAGGTTAAAAAGATTCAATTTGTCAACGATGAATGTGTAGAGGTGTACTACACAATGGGCGATGGTTTCGTATCTACCTCTGACAAAACCAATGTTGTGATTGCTGCCTTCACGACCGCGCATGCCAGACTAAAGCTCTATTCTGTCCTTGAACGTCTACAAACAAGAGTGCTTTATTTTTACACCGATTCCGTCATCTTTACAAGCCAGCCTGGTGAATGGATGCCCCCACTGGGTGATTATCTGGGAGAACTAACCAATGAACTTAAAGGTGATGACTATATTACCAACTTTGTCTCTGGGGGACCGAAAAATTATGCCTATCAAACCAAGAATGAAAAAACAGTCTGCAAAGTGCGAGGCTTTACTCTGAATTTTCGTGGTTCTCAAAAACTCAACTTCAACACCATGTGTGCCCAAGTGTGTAACCCAGATGGAGAGGAGATCGTCATTGAGAATCCACACTTCATCAAACGTGACGCCCAAACAAAAACAATTCACACTGTCAAGTTGGAAAAGAAATACAATCTCGTCTACGACAAGAGAGTGGTGCATGGTTTCACAACACTTCCTTACGGTTACCGCTGAACTGATAAAAAATGAAAAAAAAATGGAGGTTAGGGATGGCTATAAGGGGAGGTTGGAGGCCATCTGAAGCTCAAACTGTATCGAGCTGTCAACATGAACAGGTTGTATTTCTACCTGGTTCGTGCTTGTGCCCAACACTCTTTCTCGCAGTACGCATTCCGCACTATATCACTTGACCATTGGCCAGATGTTCTCAAGCACCTTGAACCGATGAATTATGGCCGCTTGTTGGTTTTTTATGCTTACATGAATCAAAGTAACGTCACACTGGCTGAACAATACGGATTTCATCAAAGATTGCGTGTGACGTATTCAGCGCATTACCCTTCCACCTGGTGGATGTTTTGGCAGATTACAAAAGGCATCTGGACAAACGTTTCTCATCATTTGTTTTGAGACCATGGGAGGTGTCACAAGTCGTCTTTGCGGAAGTTCATCGCCTACCTTGGCTTTAAGTGATATATGTCAGAGGATGCGTTGTTTAGTTGCATGTTGCGGCAGCGAAGTACACATCGATTTTAGAGATGCCCCAGAAGAGCAGGAAGCGGATAACCAAGAAGAAGAAGACCAACAATCAGAAGAACCGCCTATTAGAGAAACTGTATTATGAATTTAATCGTCCTTCAGCTTTAGGTGGCGTAGAAAAGTTGTACCGTGCTGCTCGTCAATATGGAATAACCCGTTCGCAAGTACTTCGTTGGTTACAATTACAACCAGGCTACACCCTTCACAAGCCTGCAAGAAAACACTTTCGTCGCAATCGAGTTTTTGTCAACGGTCTTGACGAACAGTGGCAGGCTGATTTGGCAGATCTGTCAAGTTTAACCCGACGGAATCGTGGATACAAATATTTATTGACTTGCATCGATGTCTTATCGAAATATGCATGGGTAGTACCGTTGAAGACCAAAACGGGGACGGCTTTGGTGGCTGCATTCAAGAAAATATTTCGACAAGGACGTAAACCTGAGAGATTGCAAACAGATGCTGGAACCGAATTCCTGAACAAAACCTTTCAAACATTTCTCGAAAAAGAAGGGGTTCGTCATTTCGTGACATACAACGAGACGAACGCTCAGATTGTAGAACGTTTCAACAGAACTCTAAAACAGTTGTTATGGAGGTTGTTTTCCACTTCCAGTTCCTACCATTATTTGGACAAATTGGACAGTTTGGTCAATGAAAATTATAATCAGAGTGTTCACCGTAGCATCAAGATGAAGCCTGCGGATGTAAACGTGTTCAACGCGCAAGATGTCTGGAGAACCTTATATGGTAATCAATCAGCCTCAAAAAAGTATAAATTCCAAGTGGGACATCAGGTCAAAATCAGTAAGCATAAACGTATCTTTGAGAAAGGTTACTTACCATCTTGGACAGAAGAAACATTTACAATTGCAAAGAGACTTCCTCGAGATCCACCTGTGTATCGTTTAAAGGAAGCAGACGGTGATTGGATCCAAGGCACTTTTTACGAACAAGAGTTACAGAAAGTGATCGAGAAGCCTGATCATTTGTTTCGCATTGAAAACAATTTAAAGTATCGCGGAAAAGGTGTCCACAAAGAGGCTTTGGTCCATTGGAAAGGTTGGCCCAAGAAATACGACAGTTGGATTCCCTATAAACAGTTGGTGTCCCTGCAACAAGCATGATTCAAGATGATGATTTTTACGTTATGCTTCCGAGTAATGCAAACACGAACTTGTTCCCAACCAACTCAGAATCATACTACCGTGTTGCACTACCTCGACAAATTCATTTGAAAGACGAGGAAGACTGGGAGGTTGGACTCCGTCACGTTATCTATCCATTCTCGTGGTTCGAAGTTCCCCACGAATGCAATCATCCCCACGTCATGTTCCGACGTTTTGGTACGAAAAAGGTAGACGCTGTGACTTTACCTGTGGGAAGATATCGAACAGCTTTAGATGTTGTAGAAGGATTATTACAGTGCATGAACAATCCAAGCAATCCCTGGTACTTTAACCTTGCTGTGGATTGCAAGTGGAACATTACTCTCACGTCACGTGACGTTTGGATGATGGTTACAGTACCAATTGCTGAAGCCTTAGGATGGATAACCAATGACAAGACAATTCGAAGCTATGGTCTGTATGGTTTAAAGATTCAAGACAGTTTGAAATCAACCCCTGATTATGGGTACGAATGGTGTACACTGCCGCTACATTCATCTATAACCTTTCCTGGAACCTTCGTAATCCCTTTAACCGTTTCTCTCTGTCGCTGCAAACAGAGTCGTACAAGTGCAAACCAACCTGACAGAACCACGTCAAGTGGGTGAAAAACGTCTTCATCTGCTACACGAAATGGTACCACATGGCATGTTTCGAGAGACCTTAATGGAGGAACCAGAACATATTCATTATCTTCCACTGCGAACCAAAATATTCCAAACCATTGACATCTACTTAACAAGTGGTTGTGGACAACTACTTTCATTTCAAGGTGGTATCGTAAACGTGACACTTCACTTCAGACGACGAACAAGATGAGTAATAGTTTCTACATTGTCGCAACAAGCGATGCAAGTACAGCTCAATACCCTGACAACAAGACTGCTTGTTTCAAAATGCAACTACCAAGTCAAGTGCATTTGAGTGAGGATTGGGAAGTTGCAATGACAAATGTCATTTACCCCCATACTTGGCAAAATGTTCGTCACAATCAAGTATCTTATCTTCTAAGCTGTCATCATGATTTCTCGTGGACGTTACCAATTTATCTGCCCAGTGGTACTTATCACACTGTGGACGATTTAGTTAGAGGTATGGTGACAGGACTGCACAGTGCATTTCCCGATATTTTTCTTAAAAGTGGAGAAACGGTAAAACGTATCGGAGGAAGTGAGTGTTTCTACATTCGTACAAAAGCACAGTGTTACTACGAATTCAATTTACCTCCTGGCTTTCAAGTGACGTTACCCAAGAACCTGGCTCGAGCTTTAGGGTATTTGAACCATCGAGATCTCTTACCAGCTCTTTATCGGACCAAAAGTCCTACATCGGTTCATCTGAAAAAGAACCAGAGTGTGACCCTTACAGCTACAACCACCACGGTACGACGAAACGATGAACTGGTATGGGGAATGTTAAGCAAACATTCGTTTCAAACCATGTACATCTACTCTGACCTAATAGAGTCCTTAGTGGTAGGGGATGTACAAGCCAATCTGCTGCGTATGATAGTACCTCGCGGTCAACCTGGTGAGATGGTGGCAGAGGAAATAAAGATACCTACCTATCATCGGTTACGTACATCCATATTCTCTTCGGTGGAGATTAATATAAGAGGTGACACAGGGCAATTAATATCATTTGCGTCTGGTGCTGTACGAGTAACATTACATTTTCGACGTCGTGCAATTCTATAAAATGATTTTGCCTATGAATCATCAATTTCACCCTTACCAACGACAAGTCATACCTTTCGGACAACGAGGTAAAGGCAATATTAGTATCTTTGGTGGAAAACATCCTTATGGCCAAGGAGGCAATGGAATAGGGGGAATGTTTCGTTCTCTCTTTCGAACAGCAACGCCTCTTCTGAAGACTGCTGCAAAGAAAGTGGGAAAACGGTTACTGTCCACTGGATTAGATACAGGAGTGCAAATTGCTCAAGATGTTATGAATGGAAAATCACTAAAGAAAGCTGCGAAAACGAGAGCAGAAGCTGCCGGAAAACTGAGGCCTTTCGGGACATGACGCAACAACAAGGGCGTGGAAAAGTATATAAACGCAAACGAAAGGCGAATTCTGTCAGTACAAGACAAGTCAAGAAACCGAGAACATCATCAGCAACGTTCAAAACTATTTTTGAATGAATATGACCTCAGCACATCCTCGCTCTGCTCCAGGTGAAAACTCCAGTTTGCAGTTGTTCCAAGTACCAGTAACAGACGTCTCCATTGTTAAAAGTAAATGGGTGGATTATGAACCAATTCAAAGCGGGACCAATCCTATTGAATTTGTTATCAAGCCTCTATCAGATTACATCGATATCAACAAGACTGAACTGCGGTTAGTGGTGAAAATTACAAAACGAAATGGAGGAGAGACAGGAGCTGGGAAGAAGTATACGTTGATCAACAACGCTCTTCATTCTATCATCAAACAGTTCACTATCAAGATCAATGAAACCCTTGTCACAGAACAATCAGACACACAAGCCTACAATGCTTATATCAAGACCTTGCTTAACTTTACTGATCAGGCCAAGAAATCGTACTTGACAAAAGCGTTGTACTACAAAGACACTGCTGGGCATATGGATGAGGTGGATAATACAGCAGATCGAAATTTGGGTCTCAAAAAGAGAGGTTCTTTTACCACTGGAGATGCTGAAGTTGGAATGGTTGGTGTACCCCTGTGTGATGTATTCAACATTGATAAGTTACTGTTGGATGGATTGGAAATCAAAATCAAGATATATCTAAACAGCAATAAATTTGTTCTGATGGGTGGTGAAGATGCTAACGATTGCAAGTTACAAGTTGTGTCAAGCACGCTCCGTGTACGTACCGTTCATGTGGCAGACAGCACTAAATTGGATCACGTAAACACCATTACGGGTCAGAAAGCGCTTCCTGCAATCTATACACTAACAAGAACCCCTACGCATGCTAGGATCATCCCCAGAGGTGTGTTGAATCACACAGAGACCGATCTTTTCAATGGTCTCATCCCCCAATGCATCATATTTGGAATGGTGCGGAACGATGCTTACAATGGAAACTTAGGGAGGAACCCATTCAACTTCCAGCTGTTTGATCTGAATGCTGTTCGTCTAACAGTCAATGGAGAAGAAATGCCTTACTCAGGCATCGACTTGATAGGTGGCAAGAAAATCGATGGCTACAACACACTTTTCTCAGGCAGTGGTGATATGAACTGTGGCCACGGAATAGACATTGATAGGGAAGAATGGGAGCAGGGGTATGGTTTATTTCGCTTGGACACAACACCAGCAGGAAGTGGTCATCCAGATCATTTGATTCCTCATCGCAGCGGAAATGTCAACTTGTATTTAAAATTTGGTACTGAGACTTGAGGGTTGAACTTCGGCGACAAATAGTCTGTAAGGATGTTATGTTTACCAGGAATGTGGGATGTAGATAGCCAGATGTTTATCATGACAGTCAATGACCCAATTTTTGTTGCTAGAGTGTAACAAGTGATGGTCTTGCAAACCCCCAAAGCGTAAGTGTATGTGACTGTTGTCATGTTGTCAGAAACAATCCGAATGTGAAGTTTCTGGGCTTTTGGAAGAAGAGCCTCTAGCCCTAACTTTCCGCCAAAAGCTCTAACACGTTAATGTGCCGAGAGATCCCTCGCGGGGTGGACAAAATCCCTGGATGTAGGCAATTCCTGTTGTAGCCCCCCACCCCAAATGGGAGGCATAGGTGGTAAGCGTAACATACAGGACTCCATGATCAATGTTTCTGTACACTGAAGGGAGCGAGGAAACCCACCATTGTAAATCTGACTTACTTTCTGGGGACAAAGACATAACCTCTTCAACATTCCCCGAGGCAACTTAAAATGCAAAATCTTCCCCTCTCTCTAAAGTCCTGTAATGCAGGGGGTCCAATTCAACCCCAGGGAAGGATGAAATGAGGGTTCCGATGAGGGAAGCTACCTGACGAATAGAGAACTGTAAATCACATAGAAACTCCTGCCTGTAACGGCAACTCTCATGTTCACAGAGTTCAAAATGAACTCCAGAAACTCTAACGACTACGTAGGATGAAAAAACGGACTTGGTAGGGTGAATAACAAACCCCAGTCTAGTGAAGAGTAAAACTGTATGAATTAAGGGTACATGTAGCTTCGTGACGTAGAAATAAATTATCCTCTGTGTAATAGGAGTCATCTATATAACCCAAACATGAATACCCAAATCGGGTTCGTAAAGTAGCGACGAAAGCAAGCTTGGGAACTTAAGTAAAAACTCTAGGACTGCAAGGAAGCCCCATAAGCAATGCTGTAAACTGGAAAAATCTATAACGCCAAACAAATAAGAGAAATTTTCTGTAGGCTGGAAACATCAAGTCACGTGATCAAAAAATTGTTACATAAAATTGTTGCCAGATAAATTTTAGGAAAAGTCACAAAGTTTGATGGCGTTTAAATACATATTAAAGAAGTTATGAACGCTCAAAGTTAGCGCGGGCACTTTGTGCACCCCCCCAGGCCGAATAGGGTTAACCATACTCACATGTTATTGCCCCTTTAGTTACCCTTAACCATGCTCACATGTTATTACCCCTTTAGTTACCCTTAACCATATTCACATGTTATTACCCCTTTAGTTACCCTTAACCATACTCACATGTTATTATCCCTTTAGTTACCCTTAACCATACTCACATGTTATTATCCCTTTAGTTACCCTTAACCATACTCACATGTTATTACCCCTTTAGTTACACTTAACCATACTCACATGTTATTATCCCTTTAGTTACCCTTAACCATACTCACATGTTATTACCCCTTTAGTTACCCTTAACCATACTCACATGTTATTACCCCTTTAGTTACCCTTAACCATACTCACATGTTATTACCCCTTTAGTTACCCTTAACCATGCTCACATGTTATTACCCCTTTAGTTACCCTTAACCATACTCACATGTTATTATCCCTTTAGTTACCCTTAACCATACTCACATGTTATTATCCCTTTAGTTACACTTAACCATACTCACATGTTATTACCCCTTTAGTTACCCTTAACCATACTCACATGTTATTACCCCTTTAGTTACCCTTAACCATACTCACATGTTATTACCCCTTTAGTTACCCTTAACCATACTCACATGTTATTACCCCTTTAGTTACACTTAACCATACTCACATGTTATTACCCCTTTAGTTACCCTTAACCATACTCACATGTCACTACCCCTTTAGTTACCCTTAACCATACTCACGTGTTATTACCCCTTTAGTTACCCTTAACCATACTCACATGTTATTACCCCTTTAGTTACCCTTAACCATGCTCACATGTTATTACCCCTTTAGTTACCCTTAACCATGCTCACATGTTATTACCCCTTTAGTTACCCTTAACCATACTCACATGTCACTACCCCTTTAGTTACCCTTAACCATACTCACGTGTTATTATCCCTTCAGTTAAACTTTTTTAACTCGTGAACACGCGAAGCGTAATAAGAGTTGTAGCGTTTGGTTAAAAATTCACTCCATCGCTCGATCGGCTGTAAACTTTTATTGGAAGTTTCGCTCACTAGTGCTTAGATCTGAGAACTTCAATTGGATTATTCAAGACTTAGTAAAACGCTACAGCGCGGCAAATGCTGTTGTTTATAAAATGTGTCCCGCGGCTATTTATGGCGTGGGGGCTTCGGCATGTAAGCGTTAACCGATTTCTGTAGGGTAATAAAGAAGTCTTTAAATTATACAGGAATTTAAACGAAGATCGCGACATACATACATACATACATAAACTTTATTAAAGTGTCAAAAAATATTTAGCTGCAAGGCTAATTTAGGACACTATAACAAAATATATAATAATAATAATAATAATAATAAATATACATTAACATATATGCTAATAATTCATAAATTGCTTAAAATAATTTACAAATATAAAATTTAAAATGGGCTAAGAATACATAGAGATATTTAAATAGATAAGATATTAAAAATTCCATACAATTATTAAAAAAAGAATACCACAAGTTTGGATAATTCACGAAACACGAGAGGTTTTCAAACCATTTAACAAAATCTTGTTTTTCCTTTGCTTTTAGTTTTTGCTGGGAGTTTCAATCTTTTTTTTATTATTCAGCAAAGTTTTCGGTTGTATCATGCTTTCAAATAATACGGTGCGATTGTATTCTTATTTTCGCGTTCTTCAGTTACAACAGCTAAGGCAAATGCACAAGCATAATATTTGGAAGCTATAATTCAGAAGGCGACTGTGCAGCAAAGCAATTTCTGTGCAGCCGATTTTGTGGAAACTTGCTAACAGTTAAGCTTAAAGTCTTGGAACTTATTGAGCTCAATTAGAAAAAAATCTGTCGTCGTTTGATGAAAATATTCGCGTTTTCTTAAAAAAGCGGGGTTTTCTAAAAACGCTTACAACTCTTAATCGCTAATCTTATTTGCACTAAAATTTAAAGTCCTGTACAATTTGAAGACTCCTTTATTACCCAATAAATACGTACAGAAATCGGTTAACGCTTCCATGCCAAAAAAATGTTTTGTAAAAAGGAGCTCCCGCGCCATTAAATAACCGCAGACCACCTTCGCTGCCATTTGTAAAAAAGTGACACAAATACGTATTGTTTGAAATAAGAGAGAGAACTAGATGATGTAATGTTACAGCACGGTAAATGATGTTTTTAGATGTGTAGCCTGCGAGCAAGCTCTCGGGCTCGGGGGCATAAACCAAATTTTGTTGCTAATACGATTTAAAACTAAAAAATGTCTTAGCGTGACACAATACGCATTGAGAACTGGCTGACGTGATTTTTTGAATTTGTTCACTCATCACTTCTTTGATATCCTGGAAGAGAAAAGCCGGCCCCGACATCTCACGAAAGCGTCTGGTCCCCAGGGTAATTATTTGACTGCTGCCCTATGAAATAGCAAAAAGCTCAGACCGATCATAGGAACCTTTAATTTAATCTTCACTATTCCTCACTTGTCAACTCCTTATTTAAGTAATGATCCACATAAGAACTACAGTAAACTTAATTGTTCTGCGGCATTGGCTCTTTCTCACATAGAATTTCTTTGAGTTCAAGAATAGAAGAGGGGCTGATGGTTCATAATTATATTTCAGAATAAAAATAAAGAAAATCCATTTGCGTCAAATAAATTTTAGGAAATGTTCGTGCTTAACCAATCAGAATAGCAGACGACAACAGCTAATAATTTTGCTTCTTTGATGAACTTCCTGAAATACAATTTCTTTTAAAAATTGCATGTTGTGCGATTGGGTCTCAAATTACGTGAAACCTTTAAAAAATCAGACAAAATGCACCTCCAACCTTAACTTTTTAGCGGTCTTTGAGTCTAGGCCAATGAGATCACAAGTTGGAACAATGAAAAAGTTGACATTCCATCGTGCATTGCCGTTAGCACTTATTTCTTATGTGGATCATTACTTAAATATTTAAGTTATTCTTGCATCAATCAGTCCCGCCCTGAACACTATTTACTCTGAAGCCCCACTCCACCCTAAAAGGGTACTGGTTAATATATGTATATCATCATCACATTATTCTTTATTATTAGAATGCTTTCAGATAACCCTATCGAGACCATCGGATCGGAGGCCTTCACAATTCCAAACAGAAATCTATCAATGTAAGCAGTTGATATGTTATAGTTATTTCTCTCCCAGGCTAGGATATAAAATGAAACATGGTTTAAAGAGACACTGCATATGTTGATGTTATATTATAATAATTTCATCGGGCAACGTACAGCTGTACCTGAAAAACCAAACGAAAGTTTTCAGTCTGCTCAGCTACAACTGTAGATGTGGACTTACAAGAATTCATAGGAGAATCTATGCACGGCGACGTGTTAGTTAATCTTCGTCCAGCGAAACCCACTCAGTTCATACCAAACTGTCAGTTTAGTAATTGTGCAATTAATTTGAATACTTCTAAAGAACTTTTACTTTGCTTGGTATGGAATTCTGTAAATATTTACACGCTTGGAAATTCTTGATCGAAATTGGGCCATGTTTTTTTGATACAAGTTATCTTTGTTAGTTTTCCTCCAATTCGCCTCATATTTTCGACGATAACAGATATTGTCATTGCAGAGGGAACTATGGTTTTGGATTTTTATTTTTTAGCGTTTTTGGCGGGAAAGTGACGTCACAAAGTTGGCGCCAAAATTTACATTTTACATTTTGAGCTATTTTGTGACAGTTTCGGTCAAGAGATCTAATTAGTTGAAGTTTGTATTTAAGCTATTTTTAGTAACAAAATGGCGGGAATTTTCGAAATTCAAATAATGATATCTTTTTCTGATTCAAGATATTTCAGTTATCTCTTCAGTTTTGAAGTTTTTGGAATTTGTTCTTTTTGAAACTGTCACAAAATAGCTCAAAATGTAAAATGTAAATTTTGACGCCAACTTTGTGACGTCACTTTTCCGCCAAAAACACTAAAAAATAAAAATCCAAAACCATAGTTCCCTCTGCAATGACAATATCTGTTATCGTCGAAAATATGAGGCGAATTGGAGGAAAACTGACAAAGATAACTTGTATCAAAAAAACATGGCCCAATTTCGATCAAAAATTTCCAAGCGCGTGTTACAATGAAATAAACGCCGGTAGTGTTCAAGATATTACTTACTGTGCTGCCTTTGATTTTTATTTTTAATACCCTGAAATTATTATAATAGTAACGTTGTTGATGTTTTGCAGCCTTCTCAGAACCTGAATCGGGCACAAAAAACATTTACGCCCGCGAACATCAACTATATTGTTATGTTTTTCTTCTTGAGTTATTCGATAGATAAAATTTTAGGTTGACTCTGACTATTCTCATTTGTAGAAAAGACAAATTGGCATGGAGTATCTATTTTTTTATATTTTTCCTTGAATAAAGCCTCCAAATTGGTCACTACGGCCACATTGGTAGCGGGCATTACCATTTATTTTTTTATATAGATCAAGGGGTGGTGCCCGCTACCAATGTGGCCAACTTAGTGGTTCTGCAAGGATGGTAGGTGGCACTGCGTTGGTTCGGGAATATGTTATTTAGTTTCTTTTCCTCTGTGGCTTTTCTTATGGTTTTCCATTTTTGGCAGTGTCATGCTTTTGTGTTTTTTATTCCTGTAAGGTGCAATTCGAACGAACGTTCTGCTGGTGTGTGTTCTGCTGGTGTGTGACCAAAGTAAACTAAAATAAAGCTGATGGAACGTACAATGTCTACTGTGAAGAACATTGAAATACGAAATATAACACTTTTTGATCGTCAGTGATGTTTGTTTGTTCTTTTGTTTTAAGATATATGGCGCGAACAAAGTTAAAGACAGTTAGCCTTCGGTCTTTTCAAGGCATTAATAATCTACATACAACTGATATGTAAGTATGAACAAACTGTTTCCTGTCTGCTGACGTTTACATCAGATAAACAAATAAGGTAACTAATTAAATAACTCATTAATTGATTTTGTAAGTGCAGAGGAAATTAAGGATTTACACTACAAGTGATATTTGAAAGAATTAACGAAATTGCACGTGCCTTTAGTTGAGTGTAACTTGAAATAATATTTTTCAAATATCATTTGAAGTGTAATTATTTAACTGCCAAAGCAATCATCCTATTACCTATTTTAAAATGGTACCGCTACAGTGAGATGCAACACAAAGGTCATTTATAATATTGGTTTTGTTCGCTTTAAAGCCCCATATTGTCCATTATGCTTCACGCGCCTCTGAACAATAGAAGCCTCGTTCCTGTGCAAACCAAAACAATAACAGAAGCGCGTGAAGTATAGTGGACAATACTGGGTCTTGACAAAGACAAAGAAGCCGTTTTCAGGAGTAAGCATCTTGATTTCTACAGAACTTTTTAACAATCAAAATACACCTTACAACCAGAAAAAATGCTGAAAAACGTAATGAAAAGGTAAACAAGCTTCAAAAATTTGTATTAAAGACCACATGTGGATAAAACATTATAACGAAACTTAAGCTGGCTTCTCCAGTATAAATGTGATCAGCCAATCTGTAGTGCTGTTGGTTGGTTTCGTTTCGCTTGTTCAGCTTCGCCACTGCTGTTTCTGCTGTTGCCAAAAGAATCTGAACTGCATGAATATTCATTAATTTACCTGCTCCTAGTCAATTAGAATGGAGTATTTTTGTCACGTAGATGACCGATGACGGTATGTATAGGAGATATGGTAACAACTGTCCTTGTAATTACACGAAATAATGTAAGGGTTTTTACGTCCGTTTTATAAGACATAGATGTCAGTTACACTCCGGAAAAGAAGCCTTATAAAATTACAAAAGCAAGACCGTGATAGAAAAGCTATTTTAATTTCCTGTTATTAGTATATTCAAGGGAAACATCACAGAGGAAGTAATGCCAAAAAGTATTGTATTGTGGTGCAATTGAATGAATGGCTAACGAGATTACTGACAACTCATCTCAGAATTTAAATAGTCTCATTCAGAATTTAACTAATGCGATTGGACTCACTGTTACCTTGAACCTGAATTCACGTTGATGTTTGGCGTTAAAACGCTGTTAACAAAGCTGTGACAGGAGTCAAATATACCGACCTTTGATTGAGGAAAAAGTCCCGTACAATTATTATCGTTTGTTATATATTTGCATAAATACCATAAGCTTTATCGTCAAAACATCCTGCCGCTATGAATGTTCTGGTGAAGAATATTTTATTTATAGCGTTTCGTATTTACGAGTTGGCTCATAGGAACCTTCGATTGTTGTTTTTTGTTGTTGGTCTTGTGTCTGTTGCCATGAAATGGTGAGAAATGACCATTAACGGCTGATAATATGTACACTTAAAACTTAACGGACCTAGTTCAAGGACAGTTTAGAGGTTTCCACCACTTTTTCATATAACGAAGATGAGAAAACTCGTCGCCAAATAAGTCACATTTGGGGTATAAATAATCTTAAAATAACCATTTTAATAAATGATCTTTATGTCAAATAAAGGAATTTTATGGTTCTTGATCGCAAGGTGTTTCCGATAGTTATAACCACACTTTATAATTATATTAACTTCACTAATCAGTCACCCGATGTAAGGTTGTGAACCAGTTATGCGATAGTACAGATGGTTTCCCATTCAAGCAAGATCTCCACGCAAGGAAACGCATAAAAAAGCGATTTCCCATGCACCATCACCGATACCTCCCTCTTTTAAATACACTGCTGTGCAATAAGCTTCGCTCCCTATTGGCGCGAACTGTGCACCTTACGCACCTTAGTTCCTTCAGTTATCTCGTCTAACTAATAAAATGAATAAATGCGGCCACTTCCGTGGCCAATATTCGCCAACATCTGCCTATTGATGTATTGTGTTTGGGATTAACGCGACCAGCTGTTTATAAATTTGCAAGAGTTTGGAGTCAACACCCTCAGAAACAATAAAAACCAAAACGAAAAAAAACAGCGGTTTCTGCAGATCAGTAATATAATCAAGACTTGTTTCTGTTACGAGGCATTACATGTGTGAAATACGATGGTATCTAAATAAATTTCATGCTGTGTTACGTTTAAAATGTTGTGAAGCAACTACTTGTAATGTACAATTATTATAATCACAGTACTAATTGAAGGGCCGAGAGCATAACCGACCTATATAGAATTTAAGACCTTTTTTATTTTTTCTCGCTCAGATTTGCCTCATTTTATCGTACAACGAATAATATCACAAACCCTTGTCGAATTTGCACTAACCCTAAGGAATTTGACTAATTTCACCTGAACAAAGCAGAGTTCTGGCCCTCCAGTGCTTTGACTGTACATTCAGAGCGCAATTTCGACACCATTTCAAAGCAGTTTGGCCGTGAGAATATGCGACCGCGATACTCCTGACTAGTGCCAACAACCTGAACGAAAATACCGTTATTTACGCACGCCTGGCTCGCTTATCTATCTGAGCTCACTACGGTAACACATCGGCTGTAGCGTGTGTATAAGCCAACGTGCATAAGGCCCGTCCGGTGATTGAAAGACATCATTAAGTCCGGAAATCCTTAAGTCTCTAGCACCTCTCAAAGAAACGAGTCGTGTTTCTTGTCATACCTTGTGTCTAAAGCGCCATTTAGCGCTCGTGGTGAAAAATGGACCTTGGTGGACAAGACGAGCCGGAGGGAAAGTCTGGAATCACTTCAGATCAGAAAAGCGGTAGCGTTTTGAGTTGTGGGCCATTTCCCAACCCGTGCCATGGTCGAAATGCCCGATATTCGAAGTGTTTTCAGACTTATAATATTTTGCAATAATTTTCGGGCGGGAACTCCATTTTGGTTTTGCAGTAGGATTTCCCGACATGCTTTGCGACAGTGGCAGATGGGTCCGCTGTGCGTGGTCGGGCACTTGAAATACAGCTTGGGCAGCTCGAAGTAAGTTCTTGCTGGCCGGCCGAAAAATGTTTCGCATTTGGAGTCTTTAATGCAACATTAAAATCGATCTAAAAGGATTTTCAAATCGATATACACGTTTTGATGCGTATCTACCTTTAAATAATAAAACTTAACCTGAACTGAGCACGTGTTCCTCGGTGGTCTAGTGGGTTGGGCCTGGGATTTGCATTCGGACGTCTCCGGGTTCGATTCACGCTCAGCATCCTTTTATGTATTTATTTTTTTCGAACTGGATATTATGAAAGTGATTTACTTTTTTTTTTTTGCGTTCGTCCAAAATCCTAACGTTTAATTTAAAAAAAATATATCGAACCGTGTCAGTGTGAAAACTGAAGCTTACCGCAATATTGCGTTACAATAGGAGCCTTTTATTTATTTATTATAATTTTTTTTTTGCATACGGAATTTCTCAAAAACGACGGAGTTGTTTCGCTACTAATTTGTAGTTCACATGCCAAAAATGGACACATCTGAGCGAGAAAAAAATAAAAAAGGCCTAAAATTCCATATAGGTCGGTTATGCTCTCGGCCCTTCAATTATAATAACCATTTCAACATATGTTCAAGTAACATATTAAAATTATAATTATCATTATAGTGAACGTGGAAAGGTTTCATTATTTTAACAAGCTTACGTATTACGAAATTGCCATTATTAATAACTAAAGAACGTTTTAGACCCTTTAAATGTATTTGGTTGAGATGGATAGAACGACAACCTCAACAGACTCATCAAATAAATGAAATATGAAAATTACACATGTACAGATATCAGCATACTTAAGAGCGCCTGTCCGTAAAAATCAGACAAATTTGAAACTTTTTGGCAAGTAATAAAAATTCGATTTCTTTCATATTTTAAACTTAGATAGATTAAGGTATAACAAAAATCACTTGATACTTTTTTTTGGCCAAATACCTTTTTATTTAAAAGAAAAATTCAAAAAACGAAAGTCCGTTAAAATCGCCATTTGAGGTGGAAAATTATTGCACAACTTTGACAGTCTCGCTTGCAAAAACAAGTAACGCTACAGCATTTAAAACATGAAAATTATATTTTGCAATCTTTAGATATCTAGTAGAGTGATTTAGGGAATTATTATGTTGTTCTTTGCTTGCAAAATAATTTTATTTCGAAGACATATATTTTACTTCTTTAAAAGTACCTCGTAAACAAAACAACTTTTCATCTTGTGCTAAACCTTCAAACGGATTAAATTTCTGTTGGTTAATTTCTATAAAGATGATCTCAAGATTGCCGTAAAAGTTTCTTTGGGCAAATGATTCAGAGCGACGCGAGAGCATTTCAAAGTTCGTTAAAATTAGAGTTATTTGACCTTACGAGGTCAACAATCAATTTGCGGGTCACACAAACATTTCACTTTCCACCACGTCTTAACACAAATAAGGTTAAAGTAGCCACATAGAAAAAAATTTTTTGAAATTTTCTTACCTTATTTGTTGTAGAAGACTTATCCAGAGATCATTTTCTTGCAGTCATACGCCGATAAATACTTCTGACATAAATACTGACAGAAATACAAATTATCCAAATTTACTTATTTTACACAATTACAAATATTAAAATCAAGACATATCAAGCAGAACTTGTGAGAGAGAAATTGATGACTATCTACAGATTATTATATGATGAAAACGCTTTCCATTAAATACATGTATTGCAAGACAGAAATCTCCCACGGTTAATTAAAATTCTCAAAAAGCTTTGATTTGTCATTTTTTTTTCTAGTTGTAAGGTATATTTTGATTGTTAAAATGATCTGTAGAAATCAAGATGCTTACTGCTGAAAACGGCTTCTTTGTCTTTGTCAAGATCCAGTATTGTCCACTATGCATCACGCGCTTCTGTTATTGTTTTGGTTTGCACAGTCAGCAAAGCTTCTATTGTTCAGAGGCGCGTGAAGCATAATGGACAATACTGGTAAAGCGAGCAAATTGTGCTCTTGATAATTGTCTTCTGTGTCTTGTCGATAGCAAGATGTCTATTTTCATAAGAAGATACTGGCTCATCAATAATTTGCGATCAAGAAACATAATTATTGTTACTTTCATCATGGACGATTCATCCTTTTGAAGCTAAGATTCTATTCACAGTAATTACGGCATTTTTTTTCTTGACTGCTTCTTGGAAACAATTCCATCTCTGTAAACATATCTACTTATTTTTTTCATCACGATTCTTTTTATTTTTAATAACTTTTCGTTCTATAGAAGCTTGGAAGAAGGAAAATTCGGCGTCATGAAATTCACGGATAGAAATCACAAGACCACAGTGCACCTGTGAGTAGATTCATGTCAACACTAATCATCTATTTCTTCACCCATTTTCATTATTCTTTTTCTCCCAGTTGCGGCTTACTTTTCTTCCTGATCTATCTTTTTTAGCGGCGTAGGGCAAGATGAATCCGAATACATCGACATTTCACGTCACAAATGGCCAATAAAAGACTCGTTGCTCCTCGCTTTTAAGCAAACCGGATTTGCCAATCAAACTCGCGGTGAATATAAACTACTTCCATGTTCACTGGGGACATTTGTCAATTCCTCTGCTAACGATCCCAATGCCCTTATGTGCCAGGAGTGCCCGGCAGGTAATTTGTTCCGTAATTTATACGTATGACGCATTTAGGGGAGTGTCAACAATTTGTGGTCGAATTTTGCATAATTTCAGTTTTAGCTTTCTTTGATAAACAATTAATTAGAAATTGTTTTAACAATTAGTAACAAAACGCAAAGAAGTACCCGCGGCGGCGCACATGCATTTGCAGCCGACACTAACTCGTGCTTTAGAAGAACTCCAGTTATACGTTAGCGGCCTTTTCATTACATTATTCACCTTGCTGCTAGGCGTAAACTCGCTGCCTTCTGATTGCCGCTTATTCGGTCTTGCCGATATATTTTCTGCGCCAAACTTTACTTTCCGTATTGATAATTTACACCGGCGATTGACATTTACCGCGAATTTCAATTCTCTTTAGGCGGTTTATGTTACGTTTCATTGGTCAGTGGCATGAACACATTGACACCCGCTTCACTGAATGAGATACGAAAACTGTGCAAATATACCGAGACTCAAACCTTAATTTTTATTTCTGCGAGAGTTAAAATAAATTAATAGAGTATGTAGATTTGCCGGATGTTTTTTTTCAAACTTAAACAATATATCAAGTAATTTGTCAAAGTGTGTGAGATTTACGAAATTCGAAATACTTTCATTGTGTCACCTCAGTGTGTGACGCGCATAGAAACATTTTCGTTTCGTCCAACTTCAAGATTTATTTACTCGGGAACTAATTGGAACGTCGAGAAAGCCTCGGACATTTTGTGAGCCCATTATAACTACTGAATGTTATAGCCCAGTTTTGTATGATGTTTGCGCCAATAGTAAAGCAAAGTCTATCAGTTTTGTGTTTGAATTCTTGCGCGCTTAACTGCACCACAACGTTGTATCCAATTCGCACGTATGATTGAGAGTAACCTAACCAGTAATTACAGGTTGTTTAGACTAATAACACGTTGCATTGACATTTGAACATCTGGCCTATTTTTTTTGCACAACGAATTAAGGTGGCTCTTACTTTTGGGACTGACAAATAAAATGTGGTAAAAGAACAGATACCCCGTACTTGAGTCTTTTCCAATGACTCTTATTGAAATCCGTTATTATATCCGTTATACTCTGCGTGGTTATTACTCATGCGCGTAGCGGCATGAGGTAAGGTTTCGGCTCCGTTTTTCTTGTTATTTTTTGTGTCACGATTTTGCATGCAAATTTATGCACGCATATTTTAGTGACCGGGTCCTCGGGTCACCAACATATTCTACAAAAATGGCTGCTGCGCTCGGCATGTGCTTGGTTTTTAAAACCGTAGTTTCGTGTCATCGCTTAAATAACTCACATTTAAAATATTCAAAATGGAAAGAGAAAGCTTTAAAGAATATCCAAAGCCGCTATAGAGGAGAAAAAGGAGAGCTTTCAGCAACTGAATCTTGCTTCAAGGAAATTCATACGCTGCTATCAGTGCGGGGCGATCAAAACCGAAGAAGCAGATTTCTTACAGATGAGGGACTTTACCGTAAAAGAAATTACAATTTTTTTGGTGAGAATTTATGTTGATATCAATTTGTGATTCAATTTTCTCTGTGTTCTGGTTAGTTTTGAGGAAATAATTATAAAACATGTTAACACGAAGGAATGTGTTTACTAGCGAAAATGAAAATTACGGACAAACTTCGTGGCCCATTTGTTGTCGTTGGAATATCGTCAAAGGTATGCTATGTTTTCATGACCGTTTGGCTTCAGTTTGCCCTCCTCAGGACAAGTGGCTTCTTGACGGAACCAAAAAAATGAAAAATGAAAGGGAGTGAAGGAAAGAAAAATGATAAGCCAACGACACGAGGTATTCCCAAGCGGTCACCCATCCAAGTACTAACCTCGCCCGACAGGGCTTAACTTCGGTGATCAGACGAGAACCGGCGCATGTCAAACAGTGTTCCTAAAGTTTACGAGTGACTTTTCTCCAGTAATCGCAATAAGTTGTATTCACGACTTAAAAACGTGTTTTAGCGTGTTCTTTAGTGTGTCACGCAAAATTCGTTGAGGGGGGAAGGGGTGCGTGACCCGTTCAAAACAAACCATAAAACTTGTTGCTTACGCAAGCGCATGAGTGTAGGCTACAATAGTAGCCTCTTGTTTTGTATAAGATACCTGATTGGTCGGTTTAAATGGTGTGCCCATGGAAACAAGAACCTTGACATCATAGCGTAGGCTAGAAATGTATTTCAATCCGTCATCACAGGGTACTGATATACGTTCTCTTACCTTTTTCTCTTGGTAACGGCTAAACGTATGATTTGAGAAAAGAAGTACATGTACAATTGATCTATAGGTCGGTGTGTTATACAGTTCAGTTCATTGTTTTTCTAACACATCGTCATAGCAGTAAGTTTAAAACTTAACCCGTGACTGAGTTAAAGGGGCTATGTCATGGCGGTTTTTATGTTTGTGGATCACACTGTGCTAATTAAATAATATATTATAATTATAATAAAAACCTTCCCAGCACCCTTTGCACCAGAAAAAATTTCCATGTCAAATAACTCTGTCAATTTTGAGTGAATGAGGATACTACACCACGTGCTATTTGCACCTACCATAAAATACCTATTTTTATTGACTAAGTGCGATGACTTCATCAGTCACGTGACTATACCCCCAAGTGCCTTTTAACGTTTTTTAGGAATATGCTATGATAAATGCAAATACAGTCAACGTGGCAAGGAAAGCATTCACTTGCGTCATTTCGTCATGCCCGGTATGGTTCTAGATTTTCAAAATTAAGGGGGCTATACACATGAGCAAATAGGGGTCTGGGGACAAGTATCTTTGAATACATGTATCTTTATAAGGGTGAAATGCAAAGTTAACAAATTTTGTAGGTTGGTAGATATAAGTATAAATATCAGTTCTTTATCAACGTCATTAGTATGACGTCATGAATCACGTGACCAGAACTCACGGAAATTGACTGATTTTTGGAACTTTTTGGATCCATCGAACATTTTTATTAACTTAAATAAATCCCCGTTTTTCCGCCCAGGTTAAAATTTTGTTCTTTTTGTGTACAAAAAAGGCGATTATTACTCCTCCAGTAAAAATGAAGGTGACGAAAAAACGTTTTACAAGTTGGAAGACCTTGGAAATCCATCCTTTCCTGATCCTGTTCAGCGACTTTTCAGTTTAAAACTATAAACAAATCTGCATAAGTGGTTTTTATCTTACTTCTTACCAATGGCGTTAACAGCTTTTCTGTAGCATTTTTCTTTCATACCGATCAGGGGTTAGATTTTTCTTCCCCCACCCTCCCCAGTCCCCCGCTCGGGTTTGCAGGACATGGTCAGCGGGAAAACTGGTTCCAGTTTGAAAACGTGGTCAAGTCAGTCACGTCAGCCCGCGTCAGCTTCGAAAACTTTCATTTTCGTGTTTAGCGAAAAGTACGTGGTTTGCTGTCTTGCAAACTGCTCTGTTCGTTGTCAACATATGGAATAGCGGAAAGAAGGTCTCAGAGTTAACATTAGGTCACATTTGTGGCCGCGAAACTCCGTAGTCCGCAACTCCTGTTCCGGAGAAAGCCAACAACAAAAGCTAAGTGATTTGTTATTGTACTTTAACGTTAAGTCCAAGAGTGGCTTTTGCCTTCTAGGCGATTGATTAACATTTTGTATTTAAAACTGTGTAGTACGTGTGCAGAACTGATTTACAATTTGAACTGATTAAAAATTAAGCGTAATTTTAGACGTAATTAGCTAAGCTTATATTTGTTTACAAACAGAGCGAGCAAGCGGTGAGGACCATCAAAGAGCGGTGGACTAAATTATCAGCTCGGTAAGTTTAAGGACGTCTTTAAGCTTGAGCTTATGTTAATTAAAGCATTTAAAACGGTTAATATTTAAGATTAACGAGCGATTTATAGTCGCTTTATAATTTAGTAGCAATTTCCGAAGTTAATCCATAGAATAGTAAGCTAATAAGCTTGCCGCCAACATGTTTATTCGTTTACCGGTTTTACAAAGTGGTTTCGCTGCACGTTAATTCACTGCATGCCATATTTCATGCAGTCGTTTCGCTACATCTTGTGTTGTGCTGTAACTTTTCCTAATGGCGATATAATGATAGCACCAGTAGCGTCGATAATAATTCACTGAATGCCATATTTCACAATGTTTCATGCAGTCGTTTCGCTCCATCTTGTATTTTCCTAATGGCACTTTTCCTAATGGTAATATAATGCTACAAGCACCAGTAGTGTCGATCGACAAATTGAGCATTATGCTCACTAGTTTTCTGTACAATTTACAGCCAGATGTAAGCATATGTGATAGGAAGTTTGTGCCAAACATTTTCTCCCTTATGATAATGTGTACAATGAATGAATTAATATCATCTGAGAGAATGTGATCATCACCTTTGTTCATTCTCTTTTGTTATTACTTGTGTAACAAAAGTAAAAAAAATAAAATAAAAGTAGTAGTAATCATGGATTAAAAGAGTGCGTTCGTTTGTTAACAGCTGAAAGAAGTAGTATTGATGTCTATTTTTGCCCTGCTGAATGTTTTTGTTTACATTTAGCTGGCACTTGAGAGTGCAATCAACTCAGAAACATTTTGCTTTAGTGTTATTGTTGTGATTTGGAAGAAACAGCGTGACAGCTTTGTTACTTTTTTATAGAGACCTATTCCAGTTTGCATTAACTCAGCTATATGCAAATATATATGGAAAATACGACTAAAGTCATAAGCGAATAACATTGAATATTTGACATACAGGACATGCAAGCAGCAGTACAGATGATGTGATTCAAACATAAGCTTACTCGCTCGATCTTCGATAAATCTGAACAAAATCATATTAAACAAATCAAATTTTATTTAGTGAAATAACACAAACTTGCATAGTCGTGAGATCCTAGCAGTGATAAAGCAAACAAGGACCGTCGATCCTATTTATAGATCAACGGCATTCATATTTAAAAATAATTTTGTCACCCTGAAATGTTCGTAGTCAATTTTGTCGTCAAACTTCTGCCAGACTTCATTTCACTTGCCATATGATAAAAGGCAGTCGTTTTCCAGCCGTTGAAAAGGGTAAAGTTGCTTTTATATGCGCTACATAGACCTACAAAAAGCGAACACTTTGGGACATTGCAGCCACGAGCAGGTACCAGTCTTTGACCGAAGTGTGCGATAAAGATGCATGTTAATGCACATGACATAATTCAAGATGGCGCCGAAAAGGTACACGAACGATGAAAAAAAATGAACAAAAAGATCTCCACTTGGTATCACAGGACACCCAAGATTAGGATGCGTTCTCCTAACATCGAACCCAAAAATCACAGTTATGCAGCAACTGAAGGAGTTGCAATTTGAGGCTAAATCATACTTGTGATTTCAACGTTGGGATATCTGTTTACGGTCAGTATTTCAGTTTTTGTTCTCAATTTGCTTTTGCCATTCATCGGAAATAATTTTAAGATTGGTTCCGTTTGGTGCTTAAGTTATGATTCTTACTAGCCCAAAATGGCTAGTGAAAGCAAAAATCCACTAGCCAAAACTGAATTTTTACTAGTTGGCTAGTTGGCTACCGTTAGTCTTGAGTCCTGAATTTATATATTTAATAATGCCCAATCTTGCAGCATGCGTTCTTTCTACAATATTTTTACAAGCAGCTGGTAGAAATAATTAAATTTCTAAAGAGACACAATGTAATGGGAAAGTTTACTGATATACATGTATAACAAATTAATGCTATACGCTATAATTAATGGTGTAAAAGACAGTAAAATTTTACTGTTTATGTGCCAATTAATTTGAAATTTCAACATCCCTTTCCCCTCCCTCTCTCCTCGGGGGCAAACCCTGGGCATTTTTGCATCTGGCGAGAAGGGAATTGACATGAAAGGCCCTTGCGAGACTCCAGCAGAATAGATGTGGTCACCATACATGTAGTTTAATGAGATGGATGAGTGTTTTGTAACATAAAGGGCTCTCTAAAGCTCATTGGAATTATTTTTTAAACGTATACATGTAGAATGCAATAACTAAGTACAATCGATAAAATAACAGTTTGTAGATTTTGTCGCTTGAAATAGTGAACAGGAATTGAAGTAGTGAATTGCCAGTCAATGTGTTGAAAGTGAAGGTCACAGGTCTCTCCTGTTTCATAAAATGCATACTGTCCGCAGAGCAAGAACAGCCATTGTATGGCTAATGAGAAAACACTGTAAATTGAACAACCGTGATAAAAAAAATGCTACTTTGCATTGAGTTGAGTTGCTAAACATGTTTGGTATATTAAGTAAAATTAATTTTCACATAGAAGCTTGCAAAACGCGTTCCAAACTAAAATGTGGTATTCCGATTTCGATAAATTCAGAGAGAATAAAGAGAATACTCTGAAAATGACTTATTTTTACGGGTAAAACGCCAACCTTTATCGGAAAATGGTTTTTGCACGTTGCAGTATCTCAACTTTGTTTGGAAAAGAGTCGAAAATAGGCCGAAAATGATCTGCGCAGTTTCCACGGAAAAGCAAAATCACCACTTTATTCCAACTATTATTTTCAACGTTTGCTCTGAACCCAAAAATAATGCAAAAATTGACAAGAAAGACAACCATGTTTGTTCGGAAGTACAAAATTCTTCCGAGTGAATTTCTTTACTAGTATTTAAATTTCTGACCCACCCATAATTTTACAGAGAAACCTGAAGACATTCAGAATTTCTGATCCCCCTTAAAGACATTCCGAATTTCTGATCCCCCTTAAAGACATTCCGAATTTCTGATCCCCGTAAAAGACATTCAGAATTTCTGATCCCCCTCAAGACATTCAGAATTTCTGATCCCCCGTAAAAGACATTCAGAATTTCTGATCCCTCTCAAGACATTCCGAATTTCTGATCCCCTGTAAAAGACATTCAGAATTTCTGATCCCCGTAAAAGACATTCAGAATTTCTGATCCCCGTAAAAGACATTCCGAATTTCTGATCCCCGTAAGACATTCAGAATTTCTGATCCCCGTAAGACATTCAGAATTTCTGATCCCCCTTAAAAGACATTCCGAATTTCTGATCCCCGGTGAAAGACATTCCGAATTTCTGATCCCCCGTAAAAGACATTCAGAATTTCTGATCCCCCGTAAAAGACATTCAGAATTTCTGATCCTCGTAAAAGGCATTCAGAATTTCTGATCCCCGTAAGACATTCAGAATTTCTGATCCCCCGTAAGACATTCAGAATTTCTGATCCCCCGTAAAAGACATTCAGAATTTCTGATCCCCTTAAGAAATTCATAACTTAACCTAAATAACTCAAAGGTACATGTAATTTGAATTTTAAAAAAAGCAATTAGAAAAAAAAATTCAGGGGATTAAGAAATCCTGATCTCCCAAAGAAAAAAATACATACTACTGTACATGTTGATTGAACATACCATATTTTCTCCAGATCTTGATCTGCAGTTTTTTTAATTTTTTTTTTTCATAGTTTTATAGGCATTTTGCTGACATCTCTTTCTTTGTTAGGATGCAACTACATTTCATGGAACAGCTATCTTGAATATAATACACTAAAACATTTACAGTGGTAAACCTTTGATATGATTGGGCCAATCTATCAACGATGTACATGTAAAGGTCCCACCAAGAATGTTTTCCTTTTTAACATGGTGTGGCTCATTTATATCAACAGTGTATTAAATCAGTCTTTCAACACAATGAACTTGTGGCAGCTTTTTACACATACATGTAAGCAGATTTTCAATCAACCCCTATAATTTCAGTCTTCTAATTAATTCTCAAAGGGATGCAGAATTTTTGTTGCTACCATCACTTAAACGAACAAAACTAATAGGAAGATCCAGCCTGTTTCTGAGTGTTTTCTTTGTTTTTCCTGATGGTCACAAGGAGATGCCAATGATCATCATTTCTTTGGGCCTGATCAACATACTGTTATACATGTACATAAATGGATGACCTCATTTGTAGTTCTGCTAGTGATTCCATTTCCTGAAAATCAGATATGGTATTAACCTTAAAATTACTTAAATTTAACACTTATTAATCAAAAAAATAATATTATAATACATGTACATGTATTTCATGGCATTGAGTAGTGCAAAAACCCAAGGCTTCCCTAGTTCAACTGCCTTTTAAAGAAACTCTCTATTTAACATGTTTATTCCACCTACATGTACTGTACATGTAGGTCAACATACACAAATGTAGTGAATTTTGTTTAATTTCTAAATGGTGCTCACCTTATCAATGTGCATTTGTCGGGGGTACAGGTGTAGCTCAATCTGTAAACATTCAAAAGGAACTTTGGCTGTGTTCCAGAATAGAGCCAAAAATCTGCAAAAGAATAAAATCATATGCAACTTAGCTCAGTTATTCTGGCTTCTTTCAAACAAGACAGGTTTAATAGGCCTTGTATGCTTTTTTAGTCAATGGTAAAACATTTCATAGATGTTAGATAATTACTATTTTGTAGGTTCATAAGGGTAAACGAAAGAAAGCAAAGCTATTGCCATTGATTTTATTGATACACAACATTTTAAATAAAAATGTCTGAGCAGTTGGCAATAGACATCTATCACTCTTATCTTACATGGGAGGAGAAAGGAAACCAACTTCATTTTTCGCTGCTCATCGATTTCTTTTTGGGCCTGAAAAACTATATTACAGATGTCGCCCCCATCGCTTTTTGTTTCAAGCAACATCAGTTTTTCCCTTGAAGTTTACATTTGTAATGTACAGTAGAATTCACTCGTCAGGCAGTGAATTTTTCTTTGATACAAGAAAGGTGTTGGGTTACAAGTTCCAGTTTTGAAATAAGAAAGCTCTGCTTCGGACAGCATCTTTGTTTGTTTGTAAAGCAACTGGGGGACTGTTTCAATATCAGTGTATAATGGAAATTACTTTCAATTTACATGTAGTTCAGTACAGTATGCTTGTTCTCAGTAACTTCTTTGTTTGATTTAGACAACTGTTTTTTCTCAGCATGAAATATTGGTTTTTGCTGGTAGCTTGCTGATAAGAATGTGAGTTTTCTTAAGCATACATGTATGCAATTCTTCTTACAATTCAATAACTCAAGTATGACACTAAACTCAAAAGTAATTGTTTCTGATATTTCATTCACACGGCCAAACAAGCTTCAACTTTCAACGCAAACTAGGCATAAATTATATTGCTTTACCTATCAATCGATCAAAAACTTTAGAATTTGGTTTTATCGACTGAGTCGATAAGGTAAATTAGCCACCGTAAAAAGATTCGAGAAAGCTGACGTTTCGAGCACTAGCCCTTCGTCGGAGCGAATCCAAAGGGCTAGCGCTCGAAACGTCAGCTTTCTCGAATCTTTTTACGGTGGCTAATTTACCTTATCGACTCAGTCGATAAAAACAAATTCTTGTGCTTCATCCCCACCGACGCAGCACCACAGTTTCTCTAGAAAGTAACCCCAATCAAAAACTTTGTTTGACTTCGAATTTAAGATTACATTGTACAGCGTATATAGATAAAGTTACATAGTTGGGGATTAAATGTCTTAATATTGAGGTCTAAATTTCGAGTTGCATTACATGTACATGTAAATGACCGGTTTAAGGTGATTCCTCAGAAATAAAAGTTGTCGAACGATTTTTTTTAAATTTTCCCTAAAAGCTCCCTACCATAAGTTGTTTCGAAAAATTCAATAAAAAAGATAGGTCACCATGCTCGGTAAAGAGATATGATGGACCAATGTTGCCCCATTTATGCCTATAGCAATACCGATCACGCACGTCATTATTTGATCGGTTCATGTTTCTTTTCCCGGTAACCCGTGAAAGCAAAGTTTACAATTCTTAAAAAAAACTTGATAGGTTAAAGTCTCCACCATATGGGAACACTTTAAAATAAAATTTCTGAAAAAGTCACACAACTTCAAATGACACGGACTCAAAACGTTCCTCGCGTCCATGTTTTCAAGGTCAACAATTTGCTCCCACGAGTAACTGATTTGACAACGTTTTTAGCGATATCTTTTTTTCCTGTCGAGGAATTTTTTTTTAACTTTGTTAACTTAAAAAGCATTAATTTAACATCAAAATGATACAATAAAAAATATAGGTCACCATGCTCGTTAGAGAGAAAAAGACAGTCGTATTTTCTAACGAGCTTGCGGGCCTTTGATAAAAAACATTCCATCCTCCGAAATGTGCGCGCGCTCATTTTGCTCAACCGCGCTCGCTCATTGCTTATAAATTATGGTAATTCTCCTTTTGAAAAATACTCGTAAGAAAATTAAATTTCCAGCTGCGTGTTTTAAAAACCGTTCACTAAAAAGAGTTGTTATCAACTGGCTGCCATGAAAGGACTATTACGTGTGTTATGCGCAGTACAGGATGCGCAGTGCAATACTGAGGAATCACCTTAATACCTTTTAAACTTATTCAAAAGAAGTGGAGTTAAGAAAAAGAAGCTACACTGTAAAGTACATGTTTCGAGCGGACAGTGCCTTTTTCCTAGTAACATGACAACTTTAGTTTATAAAGGCTTTTGTAGCAATAATATAATAGTAATGTAATAACCTTTATTTACCCTCGGCAGTGTTTATAGCACAAGTGCTATAACCACTCGGCCACGAGTGCTATAAACACAAGTGCTATAACCACTCAACCATGCTGCTTCCTCCTTAAATACATATGTTGTAGGTTGAAATGAAATTTAGGTTAAAATGATTTCAACCCAGTTTGATTTTGAATTTCTTTTGTCTTTGATTAATTAAGCTTATCATAAATCAGAAACAAAGGTAATTCAAAATCAAGCTACACTGTATGTGCGCGATGATGTAATTGTTCAAAAGGACCGAAAGTGTTTCTGGGATACGTTCCCATGTGTATTGTCCTTTCTGAGAAGCCATTTTTGTTTGAGATTTCTTCATTTGATGTTCATCCTGTTAATCCTTCGGAATCCTTGTAATCTGTAGAATTAGAGAGCTGTAATCTTCGAACTTGAGCCTAAAACAGTGGAATAATATACAGTCCGGAATAAACTTTTTGTACATGGTCCTTCCTGAGCCGCGGATTGATGCCGATTGAAGCGAGTCTTACCAGCGAGTGGTGAGTGAAATCTGAGTTGAATTTCTGCGTTATTTCGCAAATTTCATCGAGGCAAAAATGGCCGAAGAACTTTCTAGAAAGCGAAGAACGCGTGGAGGTCACAGGTCCACCGCAACCCGTATCATTTCATCTGCGATCGAAATCCTCACTGGAGACGTGTCGGAAATCGCCAAGCACGCGGTTAAGTTGAATCAACAAAGGTCAAGCCTTCTGGAGAAACGGACCACTCTTCGACAACTCGACGCGGAAATTCTTGCCCTTGTGGATGAAGAAGAAATCGAAGCGGAAATAGAGCGAGCTGATTTAGTCGAGGAAAATATTCAACTGGCTATCGCTAACATAGATCACGCCCTGTCATCAGATGCAAACACAAATACTGTTGTTGTTTCTAATCTTCCCGCGCAACCGAACGTGTCAGCAAGCACGTCGACAGAAGGTCATAACGAGAATGGTTCGTCGCCTCCAAGTGCTTCAGGTCACAACGAAAATGGTTCGTCGCCTCCAAGTGCTTCAGGTCACAACGAAAATGGTTCTTCGCCTCCGAGAGCTTCTGTAGCGGATTCTTCAGCGCCTACACCGAGAAAAACACAAGTCAAACTGCCGAAGTTGGAACTGAAGAAATTCGACGGCGATCATAGTAAGTGGATTTCCTTTTGGGACACCTTTGAAGCTTCAGTACATAAAAACGAAAACCTCTCTTCCATTGACAAGTTTAATTACTTGATTTCGCGCCTCGAACGGTCAGCAGCTGAAGCAATTTCGGGTTTGACTCTAACAGCATCGAATTATGATGAGGCAATAGAAATTCTGAAGGGTAGATTCGGTAATAAGCAGCAAATTGTCAATCGTCATATGGAGATTTTGCTAAACCTTGACACTGTAACATCTCATCAAAACATGAGGAGCTTACGGAAGCTCCATGACACTGTTGAATCAAATGTTAGAAGCCTAAAGTCACTAGGAGTTCCTCGCGAATCATACGGTGGGTTACTTTCGTCCATTTTGATGAATAAGCTACCCCAGGAATTTCGTCTTGTTATTACTAGAGAAATGGGGGACGAGGACTGACAACTGGATCATCTGCTCGGGATCTTTAAGAGGGAACTGGAAGCAAGAGAAAGAGCCGGAGCACCCCCTGTGAATGAAAATCAGTTTTCGCCTCCTAAGCCCCCTAATAGGAACAAAAGGGATCCAGGGACAACATTCAACCTTTTTAGTGGCAATGGTAATGGTCCCACCTGCACCTACTGTAAAGGAAACCACCCATCAAAGGATTGCACAACAGTAACCAATGTGCAAGCTCGTAAGGATCTTTTGAAGAAGTATGGAAGATGTTTTGCGTGCCTTCGAAAGGATCACATAAGCCGCAACTGTCCATCCAAGTCCAAATGTCACAAATGTAATGGCAAGCACCACAATAGTATCTGTCAAGGTGATTTAAATCCAGTGCCACCCACCTACCCTGCACCTACAGTTTCTACACCAGTTCCAGAACAGCAAGGTTTAACAGTGCAACCAGGTACCAATTCTGTTGTCTGTTACTCAAATTCTTCGACACCAGTGTTACTTCAAACCGCTCAGGCTATTGTTTACAACCCCCAGCGACCAGAGTGCAAGGTCAAGGCTAGAATCATCCTGGACACTGGTAGCCAGCGCACCTATTTGACAGACAACTTGAAGAACATTCTTCAATTACCAGTGTTAGAGAGGAAACAAGTCTCAATTAAGACATTTGGATCCAAGGATGAAAGATTGGAATTCATGGAAGTTGCAGCACTGGGGATCGAGCTGACAGGGGGTCCCAACCTGTCGTTGTCGGCTTTGGCTGTACCTCTGATATGTCAACCATTGCAGGGTCAGTCTGTTGAGCAAGTGGTGAACGGCAATGACTCCTTTGCAGGTCTAAGACTAGCTGATTATTGTACTGAAGGGGAAACTCTCAATGTTGATATTTTGGTCGGTTCAGACTATTATTGGAATCTTGTGACTGGTCATACCATTCGAGGAACTCAAGGTCCCACAGCTATTCACACTAAACTGGGATGGGTACTCTCAGGCCCTGTTTGTTGCGGAGATCCAGGAGGTCAGCAGAGTAGCAATCTTGTCACAACCCACGTATTGAAATGTGCCACTGGTGAAGTTCCCTATGAAGGTCTGGAGGGAGAGTTAAAGAAATTCTGGGACTTAGAGTCTCTGGGTATCAAGACTCCAAGCATCCATGAAGAGTTCTTAGAGACGCTGACACATACAGGAGACCACTATCAAGTTAACCTCCCGTGGAAGGCTACACACCCACCACTTCCTGATAATTATGAGTTAAGTCAGCGAAGGTTAAGCAGTTTGTTGAGTCGACTTCGCAAGGAACCCGACATCCTAAAGGAGTATGATAGTGTCATTAGAGATCAAATCGATAGAGGAATTGTCCAAGTTGTTGACAAGGAGTCAAGGCCAGAGTCTAACCACATACATTACATCCCTCATCATGCTGTAATCAGGAGGGACAAGTTCACTACAAAGTTAAGAGTTGTTTATGACGCCTCGGCGAAGTCAAATGGAGCTTCATTGAATGAGTGTGTGCATGCTGGTCCTCCACTCGCCCAGAACATCTTTGACATCATGTTAAGGTTCCGTAGTCACAGAGTTGCTCTTGTCGGAGACATCGAGAAGGCTTTCTTGATGGTTCGCGTAGCTGAAGAAGACAGGGATGTACTCCGGTTCCTATGGGTCAAGGACATTGATAAGGCTGAACCTGAAGTTGTTGTTTTGAGGTTTACACGTGTTGTGTTTGGTCTATCATCGAGTCCATTTTTGCTGAACGCCACTATTAAGCACCATATAGGGCAATATGAACAGTGTGATCCCAGCTTCACACGGAAATTCCTTGAGAGCATTTACGTCGATGACCTGACGTCAGGCGACAGTGATGTGGATCGCACCTTTGAGTTTTATGTGAAGTCCAAATTGCGATTGAAGGAAGCGGGATTCAATCTGCGAAAGTTTGTCACCAATTCCGAAGAGCTTCGTGAGAGAATTGACAAAAATGAAAAATCAGCCTTAAGGAACGAAGAAACTCAGCCTAAAGAGGATGTTAGCAGATATCAGGTTGTTGAAACAGTGGTGGCGGATGGACACAAGGTTGAAGAGGAGGACATGACCTACTCAAGGAGCGTTTTAGGAACCCCAGTCATTGAAGACCCTGGTGAGCAAAGGATATTAGGAACTCTGTGGAACTTTCACAATGACAACCTTGTATTTGATTTCACGGAGACTGTGTCTTTGGCAAGGAAAGTTGAGCCTACAAAGAGGAATGTGATCAGTACGGTGTCCAAATTCTATGATCCGCTTGGTGTTATCTCTCCCATCATCATCCCATTCAAAATCTTGTTTCAAGAGCTGTGCAAGGAAAAGAGGGGCTGGGACGACCCACTAGAAGGTTCTTGCAAGTCAACCTGGCAGAGACTAGTGGCGCAATTACAAGATGTGAAACCCATCATCCTTCCTAGATGTTATTACACTGACGTAGAAGGGGAAGTTGTTATGAGTGAACTTCACGGGTTCTGTGACGCATCTGCAAGGGCATATGGGGCAGTTGTCTATCTGCGCACCGTGACTACGCGTGGCAATTACATCAGATTTGTAGCTTCAAAAACACGAGTTGCGCCTCTCTCTGACCAGACCATACCACGCTTAGAATTGCTGTCAGCCGTTGTTCTTGCCAGATTGATCCACAGCGTCAAGGAAGCCCTTACTTCTGAGATAGAGATTAGTAAGCTGATGTGTTGGACCGACTCAAAGGTAGCCTGGTATTGGATCGTACAGAGTGCAAGGGAGTGGAAACAATTCGTGCAGCACCGTGCAGATGAGATAAGGAAGCTCGTACCTGTA
Source organism: Cladopsammia gracilis (assembly GCA_022457155.1). Taxonomy (NCBI): domain Eukaryota; kingdom Metazoa; phylum Cnidaria; class Anthozoa; order Scleractinia; family Dendrophylliidae; genus Cladopsammia; species Cladopsammia gracilis. The sequence continues at coordinate 83,309 of JAJGOT010000906.1, read as the reverse complement.
GAGTGCTGGAACCATTGCCCCGGATCAGACAACCCAGCGGACATACTCTCTAGGGGTATGGATTCTCGTGACTTAGCAGCTAGTACCTTGTGGTGGAATGGGCCCAAATGGCTGATTGATTCTGGGGGATCTGAGAAACCAAACAAGTTGGATGAGGAGTTGCTTCCAGAGGAGTGCCTCTCAGAAATGAAGGCAAAGGCTCGAAAGGCAGAGTTGGCTGGAGACCTCTCTGCACTAACTGTGAACAGTCAACCGACCTCAGTGAATAATGTTATTGATTGCAGAGCATTCAGCTGTCTTGAGCGCCTCCTACGTGTTACTGCTTTGGTCTTTAAATTCATCAGACTTCTGAAGGCAAAACGTAAGGGAGTTGACGAGAAGCCAGAGATAGCAAGTGCAGACCTGGAGGGAGCCGAACTGTGCTGGATAAAGGAGGTGCAGCGATCAATGAAGGACAAGGAAAACTTCAGGTCTTGGAAACAGCAGTTGAATTTGTTTGAGGATGAAAGGGGAGTTGTGAGATGTCGAGGGAGACTTGGAAACTCTGATTTGGCGGATTCTGCAAAGTACCCCATCTTACTTGATGCCAAACATCATTTTACTACACTCACTGTTTGGAGCTGTCATAGGAGAGTCATGCATGGAGGTGTTAAGGAGACACTTGCTGAACTAAGATCAACCTTTTGGATTGTTCGAGGTCGTTACTTTGTCAGAAGATTACTGTTTGGCTGCACAGTTTGTAAGAAGTTTCAAGGAAAACCATATAAGACACCACCGCCTCCACCCTTACCTAGTTGCAGAGTTAAGGAGGCTCCTGCGTTTACCTGCATCGGATTGGACTATGTTGGGCCACTTTATGTAAGATCTACGAGTGAGAAAGAACGAAAGCAGTGGATCTGTTTGTTTACATGTTGCGTAACAAGAGCGGTACATCTTGAGGTCGTTCCAAACCTTACTGCCCAAGCATTTCTGAGGTGCTTTAGAAGATATGTTGCTCGTAGGTCAACGCCTTCCTTTGTGATATCAGACAATGCCAAAACTTTCAAGAGTGCCTCTAAGGAACTTGAGAAGATAATGAACGACCCTAGTGTGCTCAGGCACTTCACCCAGGAGAGGATAAAGTGGTCATACAATTTGGAGAAGGCCCCATGGTGGGGAGGTTTCTATGAACGATTAGTCAAATCACTGAAAGGTAGCCTCAAGAAAACAGTCGGTCGAGCCAAACTCACACAGGATGAGCTTGTGACTGTTGTCGCAGAAATCGAAATGATTCTAAATTGCCGACCAATATCTTACGTCTCAACTGAGGATCTAGAAGAGCCCCTCACTCCTGGCCATCTTATCATTGGTCGGAGAATTAGTGCCCTTCCTGAGGTGGATTGCCCACTAGATGAAGACTTTGGAATTTCGCAGAGTGAACTGAGCAGGAGAGCAAGACATCTGAACATGATTCTGGGTCATTTCTGGAAGAGATGGAGAGCAGAATACCTACTTGAACTACGAAACGCCCATTGCCGAGTTAAGAGAGCCGCAGGATCAAGTTTGGTCTCTGTAGGTGACCTGGTTTTGGTCCATGACGAAGGGCATCCGAGATCGCACTGGAAATTGGGCAAAGTGGAACGGGTCCTGACAAGCAAGGATGGACAAAGTCGAGGTGCTGAGATCAGAGTCCAAGTAAAGAAGTCTAAGAGAACCAGTCTCTTGAGAAGACCATTACAATTGTTGTACCCATTGGAGGTCAGCTGTGCTGCTGATGAAACCGCTCAGTCGGAGCCAGTACTAGAACAGCAAGAGCAGTCAGCACGAGGGTCAGTCAGAGGAAATCGAGAACGGCGTAAGGCCGCAGTTGAAGGAGAAAGATTAAGACAGCAGTGGATTGCAGAACTGCAAGATGAACACTAATTTATCAAGTTTACTATGAAACATTGAACACTGAACATTGTTGTTGTGTTGAATATTTTTCGCATTCGTTAATCTGAGGACAGTTTGTCTTTAAGGACAGTTTAATTAGTTGATTTCAAGAGTGAACTGTTGACCATTCTATCATGGTCCACCGGGGGAGTGTGCGCGATGATGTAATTGTTCAAAAGGACCGAAAGTGTTTCTGGGATACGTTCCCATGTGTATTGTCCTTTCTGAGAAGCCATTTTTGTTTGAGATTTCTTCATTTGATGTTCATCCTGTTAATCCTTCGGAATCCTTGTAATCTGTAGAATTAGAGAGCTGTAATCTTCGAACTTGAGCCTAAAACAGTGGAATAATATACAGTCCGGAATAAACTTTTTGTACAACTGTAGGTTGAAATCATTTTAACCAGAATTTCATTTCAACCTACAACACGTACATAACATGATGCATGTTGTCTTTACTTACCACTTAAGCTTATCTTTGGCAAACTGTGTCTATGTTTTGGGGAGGTGTCGCTGAATATTCTTCGACAGCCAACAACAACAAGCGATCGAGTCCACAACTCATTTGCGTGCTCTTCGATTCCCATCATGTGCCACTAGTGATCCGTTTCATCCCGTTACCAGTGCAATCCGTTTTTGATATTTTACAAGCTTTCCATATTTGTGGATGAACATTTGATGGCTCCCATTTGATTACAGTGAGTGACAACACGTGTTTCAATCTTTGCTGTAGCTAGTGGTGTTCGCTTTTCTTTAAAACTCTTGAATGAAAATTAATCACTTTCCTTACATGAAACAACACTCCAAAGTTTCTTCTCGCTTCTAGCGCGCCAAAAGTGTCAAAATACATTGCATTTATTTCCCGAAGCGACCATAAGTTCTTCGAGTTGACCGTTATACTTTCAACAGCGCGCCACGTTGGTTGTCGAGCAAGCTAGTTTCCAGGGAAGCCGTGAGTTCGGCACATGCGTATTGTGAGTTCTAACGTCACGTGGGGCTTTTGAGCCAATGGGAAAGTGTGATAATTTCAGTTTGACTTTCACGCGGGCGGATTGCAATTTACATTCAAACGTTTATATAGCAAGAAGATGAATTTTATTGTGGCTGTCGAGTTCAAGGACGTTGTATGAGGAAAAAGTAAGCATTTATAGTGAAGCTAAAACCTATTGTAGGTGGTTTATAGCAACCTCGTACGAATTTGGGTTTATAGCAGTGTTTACACGATCGAAGCACAGCCATAAGGTTTCTTTTCTTGTAAGCTTATGTTTTCATTTTCGTAATGTAGTTTTGTCTATCTGCAGACATAGAGCTTAAAAGTTTAATATCTGAAGTTTAAGAAGTTGCGTGCCATTCCATGGGATTTCTGGCAGGCTTCCTGAGCGGAAGAGGGAACCCAGTGCGCGATAATATTCTCTGTTTGCTTTCATGTAAGCTTAAGTTATTTTGACCACTGTTGAACACCCTTCTTCGAGGTTAATATATTTTGTTTTTGTTTTTTAGGCAACGTGTTATTAATTTTACAAATTAAACCGTTGCATTAGAATGACCCACTCAACATTGCTGTTTAAAAGCTTGAAGAGATTTCATAATACCCGGCCACCGTTTCTCGAGAAGACAGAAATATTTAAGCTTATTAAGAACTTATATACACCTTATTCCAAAATGGCGGCCAATTTATTATTCTTTTATCTGCATGTTAACCCTTAGCCCTCTTGGCCTCATTTTCGCTTGAAAATTCCTTTTTGTAGTTTGCACATGCTGACGAGGCCATGAGGGCTAATTTACATAGATATAAAGAATAATAAAATGGCTGCCATTTTGGAATAAGGTGTTTCATCGAATAGACTTAAGTCTAATTGTTGAGTCATGCCATCTGCCATGTGCTTTGACAATTTTTCCCCAATAATTCCTTGCACACCTTGATTATCCCCACCCCCTTCCCCCAGGACAAGACTACGTGGAAAATTCCCCACCTCGGGCCACAAGGTGAGACTGGTATGAACTCAGACCATTGTGACTAAGAACAGACAGTACAAGTAAAAGTACATGTCATGGAACTCGAAAAATTAAAAAATTGGGGTCAAAATTAAATTTTGACCCCAATATTGAGACATTTAATCCCCTACTATATAAGTGAGATATTACCCTTAAATAGATGAATGTTAAAGGTAAAGCAATATTATTTATGCCTAGTTTTTTGTTAAAAATTGAAGCTTGTTTGGCCTTGTGAATGAAATATCAGAAACAAATACTTTTGAGTTTGGTGTCATACTTACATTATTGAATTATAATAAGAATTGCATATGTTAAAAAAAAAAACTCACATTCTTATCAGTAACCAGTATTCCGTGCTTAGAAAAAGCAGTTGTCTAAATCAAACAAAGAAGTTTATAAGAAACCAAATTGACCTGCCCAGTATTAGAGAGATCTATTTGGGTGTAATTGATTCTAAGTTCTAAGTTCGAGCATACTGTACTGAGCTAATTGAAAGTAAATTCTATTATACACTGAAATTGAAATGGCCCCCCAGTTGCTTTACAAACAAAGATGCTGTCCGAAGCAGAGCTTTCTTATTTCAAAACCGAAACTTGTAACCCAACACCTTTCTTGTATCAAAGACAAATTCACTGCCTGACGAGTGAATTCCACATTAAATTTCAAGCGAAAACTGATGTCACCCGAATCGCAAAGCCATGAGGGCGACATCTGTAATATAGTTTTTGGGCCCAAAAAGAAATCGACGAGCAGCAAAAAATGAAGTTAGTTTTCCTTTCTCCTCCCACGTAATATATGAGTGAATGACGTCTATTGATAACTGCTCAGAGATTTTTATTTAAAATGTTGTGTATCAATAAAGTCAATGGTAATACAGTCAACTCTCTGATAAGCGATCATTGTTGGTGCATGACAATGTGGTCGCTAACAGGAAAAATCAACAAAACAAGCTCAAACTGAATTGATAAACATAATTACATAAAGATATTACCTTATAAGCTTAAATTAGGAAAAAAAGACAACATTTTCTCTGCCTGAAACTAATGTTTTTTTTTACAAGTAACGTGATTCGGGAGAAGTACAATACAGTTTAAAATGTGTCACTTGTTAATAAGAATCACCTGAAATTCAATTTTAACCAAACAAAACCTGGCAAAAAATTTCAAACATGGGATGCATATACTCACACTCTAGATCAAGACTGTTTACATTCACTCGGTCGCATTCAAACGCTTTCCACGAAGTCTAGAATGCTTGATTGCTTCTGTGACTGCAGAGGACAACTCTTCGGAACCCCGATAATTGGCAAACTCAGCAATCTGACGTACGAGGTCGAGTGCTTTCTTACTGAAACTTTGTACATGTACATAACATTTTGCAACAGATCACTGTAACAATCCACTTGTTTATCTACAGATCCTATTACAGCCATCTTTTTTGTAAGTACATGTAAACTGTTGTTATCTGTCAGCATTCTGGGTCAGCGCTATTAAAAACTGATCTTTTGTGACAATATGTGATCATGCCGGGTGGTCACTTACCGGAAACAGAAAACAAAATAAATATGTCAAATTTCTGGCCTACAAATTGAAATTATCTAAGTTATATGATACTTTTTACCATTGACTAAAAAAGAACACAAGGCCTATTAAACCTCTCTTGTTGTCTAAAAGAAGCCAGAATTTACATGCACTACATGCACATGTGTTGTGGCTGTGAACTTACACGTAACTGAGTTACATTGTAAGTTGTATATGATTTTATTCTTTTGCAGATTTTTGGCTCTATTCTGGAACACAGCCAAAGTTCTTTTTGAATGTTTACGGATTGAGCGACACCTGTACCCCCACAAATGCACATTGTAAAGGTGAGCACCATTTAGAATTTAAACAAAATTCACTACATTTGTTTACATGTATGTTGACCTACATGCACAGTACATGTAGGTGGAACAAGCATGAGTTTCTTTAAAAGGTAGTTGAACTAAGGAAGCCTTGGGTTTTTGCACTACTCAAGATGCCATGAGATACATGTACTTGTAATACAATGTTAATTTTATTGATTAATAAGTGTTAAATTTAAGAAGTTTTAAGGTTAATACCACATCTGATTTTCAGGAAATGGAATCACTAGCAGAACTACAAATGAGGTTATCCATTTACATGTGTGCACGTGTATAACAGTATGTTGATCATGCCCAAAGAAGGATGATCAGTGGCATCTCCTTGTGACCATCAGAAGAAAAACACAATACAAAGAAAACATCCAGAAACAGGCTGGATCTTCCTATTTAATTAGTTTTGTTCATTTAAGTGATGGGGCAACAAAAATTCTGAATCTCTTTCAGAATTAATTAATTAATTAATAATCATTTTTCCTCGGATAAGTAAGAGGGTATCCGAAATTCAGAAAACCTCTTAAGTTAGATGTGCATAATCATGTTTCCTCAGATCAGTTTGTAGACTGTATTCTAATAGTTAGGCTTGTTCAAAAAGGTAATAAAACAGTTGGATTTTAGCGGATTTGTGATATCTGAAATCATGTATCTCGTGAACTTGACAGAAATGAAATGCCCCACTTCAGTCAGATTGGAAAAATTATTCATTGTGTTGTGGTAATCTTGCACTGAATTTCTCCAAACTGTCAGCAGTTTTTAATGAAAGTTGATATTGACATCTTTGTGTGTAGCAAAAATAAAAATTTATGTATTGTTATCAATGTGCCTTTTCTAAATTCTCTTTTGAGGTCACAGGGGGACAAATTCTGAATCAGTTATAGGATCTTTTAATGGGTCAGAATTTCTTTATTGAGGTCTTTAGGGGATCAGAATTTCTGCATTCTTTATTGAGGTCTTTAAGGGGATCAGAATTTCTGAATTCTTTATTGAGGTCTTTAGGGGAATCAGAATTTCTGAATTCTTTATTGGGGTTTTTAGGGGGGTCAGAATTTTTGAATTCTTTATTGGGGTCTTTAGGGGGATCAGAATTTCTGAATTTATTATCGAGGTCTTTAGGGGGTCAGATTTTCTGAATTTATTATCAAGGCCTTTAGGGGGATCAGAATTTCTGAATTCTTTATCGAGGTCTTTGGGGGATCAGAATTTCTGAATTCTTTATTGGGATCTTTAGGGGGATCAGAATTTCTGAATTCTTTATCGAGGTCTTTAGGGGGATCAGAATTTCTGAATTCTCTCGAGGTCTCTAGGGGGATCAGAATTTCTGAATTATTTATCGAGGTCTTTAGGGGGATCAGAAATTCTGAATTCTTTATTGGGGTCTTTTAGAGGGGATCAGAAATTCTGAATAAGTATAAAATTAGGGCTTGCTAGCTGTTTGTCTTCAGTTCTTACGGGGTCAGAAATTCTGAATTGCAAAAGGATCAAGATGTCATTGATCTGACGGAATGGGAAAATTTTATGTCATACATCTCATGAACTTGACGGAGTAACCATTTTCCTCAATACAATTAGCCCATATCATTCGGAATAGCAAATTCTTTCAGTACATAACAGTTATCTTACACGGAATTTGTCTAAATCGGAACGCCACATTTTAGTTTGGAACGCGTTGCAAGGGATTTTTCCAAACCCCAACAACATTGCCAAAAGCTAATAAATACATGGGGGAGGACATTCGGTACTAGGGTAGGGCAGTTAAATGTGTCTTTGACAAATGCCAGGGGAGTTGCCTGGAGGGCAGAGGCAGTTGAAGTTTTGAATTGTTGTCACATTACTGCCTGACAATAGGAACCAGCTGACAACTTAGTACAGTCAAACCTCCACTGATGGATACCTCCCGTAAGCGGACACCTCCCTTTAGCGGTCACCAAACCACGGTCCCTGTGATTTGTCCTCTCCAACACTACATTTTTAACCTCCCGTAAGCTGACACAGACACCTACATGTACATGTACTTGGGGTCCGCAGGGACTAAAATACACTGTAACCTTCCGTGCACAGACAGTAAATGATTTCAAGAAAATTTCTAACAAAACTGGTTCGGTTATTATGGTTTTAATAATATTGTACTTGACTTGAACAGAAGTGAAGTGTGAGTCTGAACAGCACAGTTCCATGTTGGTAACAGAGTCATTTCGATTCCAAGGTTACGGATAATTACACATGTATCTTAAGAGGCCTTAATGTGGCTCCCAACAGTTTCCAGCACTTTCCAAGACTTAGATTTTGATGGGTCATTAAAACCACTCTTTATCAGTTGATGCTACATTAATCTTGATATCAAACGAATGCCCAATGATTGGTGAACACGTTATCATTTTTGTGACACAATATGTTACTATAGCAACAGTATAACGTGCTGAAAACACCCTTAATTTTAGCTTTAAGTGTTAATAACTCAAAAATGAGTCGGTGAACCCCATTTTTTATTGTCAAATTTTGATCAGTAGGATACGAGGTAACTTTTGGCAAAGTTTAAAAAAATTCTGTAGGTGGGGTTCAGAGCCACCAAAAATGATAACAACGTGTTCACCAATCATTGGGATTCGTTTGATATCATGATTGTAGCATCAACTGATAAAGAGTGGTTATAATGACCCATCAAATTGAAAGTCTTGAAAAGTGCTGGAAACTGTTGGAGCCACCTTAAGATCAGGAAAACCTGAAAACAGACACTCATCAATAGTTTCTTTTTTCATACCTAAAGGCAATGTGTTTTAGAAAATAACTGCATGCACTACACATAAAATATGTACTTTTTCTGTTCTGTTCACCCCCGAAACATGGGGGATTGAGTATGTTACTGTTTTTATATAGCTTACATCAGTTCATGTGACAGCAATGTGAGAGCTTTACAGATTATGTAAATTTATTTAGCCAGAAGTCTTTTAATGTTTTTTCCCCTGTGATGGATACAATTACAAGTGATCTTAAAAGCTTCAAAAGACATGTACTGGTGTATGATAAGCCCTCTAGTGTACTATTTTGTTTTCAACCTCCTGTAAGCGGACACCTCCCTTAACCCTTTAAGTCCCAATCGTACATATTTGTACGAAAATCACTGGTAGTGATTTAAAAATCTGCAGCTTTCACAAATCTACACAAATGATAGTAATGATCCCTTGTTAGGGCAAAGCGATAAGTTTCATAGCATTAACAACCAACTACTTGACTACAACTTTGGATTTCCGCTGCATATGGTTGTTCATTCGGCAGCAAATCCAGAAATGCCCGTTTTCTACTTCCCAGGAAAACAACAAAAAACGCACATCTTTGCATCAATTTCTTTTAATGAAAAAGTAACTCTAAATCCAAAAGTGTACATTTGCAGCTAACTTCGAACCTATTCCTCTGCATCCACTTAGAAAAATTTCCATCAATATTTCAACAGACCGAGCAATTTCCATTCAATCAGAGCTATTCTTGCAAACTTATAATATCCGTATGCACAACCGAAAGGAATTCTGGGTAATACAACCATACCGGCGGCATGCAAATCTACCTACCTCTGTTTGATATATTTTTTATAAGTGTCGAGCCACCCAGACCAACTGGCAAAATATTGCACCGATTGCATTTTTTAGAAGTCAAAAGTCGTCCAAATTGCCTTGGTAGGTCTCGAAATCCAACCACAGAAGGGCCAGAGAGACAACTTCACTCATGGACCGCCATGTTTTGCTACGGATACTTTTGGCGTTCCAGTCATGGTCAAATCATCTCTCACCTCTGGTTTCTTTCAGACGTTTGCCTCTGCCCACCATTCCAGCTTAATGATGCCAGCCTGGGGGTTTCTGCAGTGAAAAATGACTCTAAAAAGCACTTATAAACCAAATTCTTATCAGATTCGAGTCCGTGTGATCGCTAATCGAGCGAGCAACGGCTGAATACTGACGTCACAATGAAAATTCGAGCCCACGTTGATTTGAAACAGCGTATATTTTTATGTGAGCTATTTGTATGCAGTCACGAAATTCTACAGATTGCCTAGCCCCACAAAACTGCTTTGGGAACCCAAAGAAATTTGGGAGTTAAAGGGTTAAGGGGACACTTCCCGTAAGCGGACACTTTCCCTCGATCCCGAGGGTGTCCCCTTACAGGAGGTTTGACTGTATACATTGTAATTTAATTTGATGCGCTATTTAAACTCCAGACAATTAATTCCTAATAATGAGTTTTATTCCTAAATTTGTCTCCTAAGACATGTCCAAAAAAGACTTCAAGGACAAATCAAATTGGATATTAAAGGTACATGTACATGTCAAGTCTGCTTTTTTTGTCATTTTGGACATGTGACCTGAAAAAGCTGATCCCCAGTCCAATTTGGACTACCCTGGTGAACCCCGGTCAGTGGACACAATGTTTATCAATAATTGAACAGCACCTCTTAGCAGATGCAATAATCAAATATCACATGGTATAGTAAGGTCTGTTGTACATGTAGTTGTTTAACTTGCCAGTACTCTAATATACATTTTAGGAAGTGCATTTTTTTTGTAAAGATTGATCATTGACAGTTCTTAATCAGCCCTTCTGGCAGGCTGCTAGTAAAAAGTATTACACTGTCTTGAAGTGTCTTCATCGACTGAAATTTGTTATAACATCATGAACCCTTTGGAGAATGGGCCAAAAATTAATTTTTACCACAACTGCTGCTAAACTCGCAATCTGATTGGTCGATGTGAGTGGTAAATGAGAGTCGAGACAACGGTGCTGACGCTAACATCACGCGCGCTTGAAAACAACCAATCAGATTGCGAGAAAGTTATAGGCAACGCTTGCTCTTTCTTTGCTGTCACGTTTTGTAACAAGACTTCGATTTTTCCTTGTATTTTTTTCTAAATATTGTTGTAAAAAACAAATTTACACCAGTTTTCTGTGGTGTGGACTCTTATTTACCACGATTTACGTCATCACATGGTCAAAATTTGTTGCTGACTCACTTGGCTGCGCCTCGTGAGTCCACAACATTTTGACCATGTGATGACGTAAATCATGGTAAATAAGAGTCCACACCACGGAAAACCGGTGTAAATTTGTTAAATTGACTCAAGGTAAATAAAAATGGTGACACTGATTGCTGACTTCATACACAGTGTATTTCAAGATGGTTTAGACAATTATGTAACTTATATAAATTAAACAAAACCAAGCTTAACTTACAATGTTGTCTAAATTTTTGTTATAGTTATGTTTTTGTCTTGCTGAATAATATCGCTCCCATTGCGGGGTTCCTGAAATGCTCAACATACACCTACCAGATTCAGCTTTAAGATATGAGATTTAATATATGGGTACAGATGTCCCTCAGTTGTAAACTTTTCACTTCCACTGGCCAGTCAATTATGTGTTCAAAGATAATTGCTGTTATTGAATAAATGGTGTGACTTTGAGTATAGCACATGCTCCACGTGAGTTACCCGGTAAAAAAATTTATAGCAGAGTGTACATGTGAGCGGATGTTATATAATGTATGTTACTTGTGAGTTCATATGATTTGGTGCATATTTATGTCATGCAAAAATGTTTAAAATATTATAAAATCTGTTTGTTCTTCAATTCTTGGACTTCAAACTTAGTGTGATGGAAAATTACATGTATAACTGATCTGTGGATTTCAAAATAACGGATTTGTGGCATTTAGGGGAAATGTCACTGTATTGCTGTCATTGCTTGCTTACTCGGCTCATCCAGTTTTGTTGTTCACACAATGGATATTTCTGTCATCCTAAGATGTGTTAATTACCACAGTGACGTTGCAGGAGATGCATGGCTCTTAGAGCCCTTTCATTGGACTGTGCATTTGGGGATTCCCTCTGTCCTCCCATATAATGCTTTTGCTATAGCTTGGTAATAAGTAACTCATGTCAGATGTCCCCGGATAAATAAATGACTTAAAAAAAATGGAGGTGACACCAACTTTTATTTAGCAAAGTGAATGCAGTGGCTCACAGCTGTTCATGTGGTTAGTTTTCTTCCTCTGTGCGCGGTCTGAGTTGCATGATGTATCATGGCATTGTGACAAACTGTATGTGCAGTAGGGATGCACATAAACAATAAGTGCGAACATGCTTAAATTAAGTTTTCTATTATTTTCATCAGACTGCTGAAGAGGCATCCCTTGGTATATTCAGTATACGCATAAGGTGGATTTTCTGCAAGTACGACTGAAACAGTGAATGGAATTTTTTACAATGACTAAAATATTTTCAATTAATATTGATACTGTCTGTTTGTAAAAAGCGTTGTAATGTAATTATCTGACCTTCTCTTTAAATCATTAAAAGGGTCATTCTCAACCAGCGTACATTGCTTTCTGAAGTTCTGTTTGTGGCCATTTTTGGGTGCTGGGAAAATGGCCACCCAGCGATTATTGCAAAAATTTAAGGTTGTATTGAGGTAGATGTACAGTGTACATTGAAACATTGGCAAACTGGATTCCAAACAAAAAAATTTGAAGAGCTGTCGAAGTGATTTAGATCACTTGATGGATAGGACATTCGTCTTAGTGAATTGGTTGTATACATGTACATGTACTGTTTGATCATCCCCAGATCATACAGAATAGAGAATTTAAGCATCATGACAACGTTCTTACTTTTTTCAAAAGCTTTGTCATCTTCCAAGTGAATGTACACTGGTTGATATGGGGAAGATATGGAAAGTGACAATAGTTTTTATAATAATGACCAGTACATTTTGTCAAATCAATAACCTTTTATGTGTATGAGAAAGTCTTTTTAATGTATTATTTAAATTTAAATAAATATTTATTTTTTCAAATACTGCTGTATTATAAATCAATGTAAATGGTGTTATTATGCAACATACATGTAGCATTTGACATTGCAAATATGCACTAAAACAATGCAAATACAATGTATGATACATTATTATTTGACAGCATTCTAGAGTGCAAATATGCATCAAAACGAGTGCAAATATGACATTCTTCTGACCGTGCACTAGCAAAAACAGCTTCAAAAACTTAGTTTTAGGAGATTTCTGTCGTAATCGGTATAATAAACAATAATTATTATTATTCAATGAAAAGTTGTGCAATACGGCTGGGCATTTTTACTCGTCAGTAAATACTCAGCCGTATTACACAACTTCACGCTGAATAACCTCTATTTACTCTTAAGGGTCAGTGCATTTTTTTTTGCTGCCCCCTCAAACTCTATATAGTTAGTATGAACCCTCCCAACACCACAATCACACGTAGCACCTTTGAAAAGCAGGCCATGTGGTGTACATATGTTTATTTACAGGATTTACTTGAACGGTGCAGATTTTTCTTCAACGTTGTTGAAGTTCTTTTCTGGACTATAGTCTACAGAATATGTTAAAATTATTTATAAAATTCTTTAATAATTCATAAGGAAAATACAAAAGAAATGAATGTTTAATGAAGGTTTGTAAACCCCAATACAGATCAACTGAGTTGATGAATTATTAAACAGTAGCATTAACTTTTGATACAGATCTCTGCTGAGCTAATTAGTATGCATTGACTTTTGATACAGATCTCTGCTCAGCTATTTAGTATGCATTAACTTTTCATACAGATCTCTACTCATTGTTTCATTTCATAAGTCAGATAAAATATTAGCGTCCGATCTGTATGCGCGTTCATATTTTATCTATCACTTAATTATAATATATTATTTCCGGTTTCACTTGTAATAATAATAATAATAATAATAATAAAACTTATAATAATAATAATAATAATAATAATAATAATAACAATAATAATAAACTATTATTATTAAATAAACTAAGAATAAAATTGAGCATAAAACTAAAAAGTGTTCTTAGAACACCAAGAAGAAGACATCAAGTGAATTATTGAAGGAAGAACAAACCATAATCAGTTTTAATCAAATTTTTCAAACAAAAAAAAAAGGAAAAAACATTGAACGAACTTAATCGCAATTCATTTCTATCTTCAGTCAGAGAGACTTGTTTATAGTAAATTGTACTCAGTAATTAATTTTAAACAAAACCTGGTTATGATGTTTGGGTTTCCATTAATGCAAATACGACTTTTGGCTTTTCAAACTGATCCTGAAAATTTGTGACATGGCCTCTTTAGAATGACTGAGGTACTGTGATGACCAGCTTAAGGTGGTCGATTGGATTTTTCAGCCGCGATACCTTCCAAGTTCAAACAAGAATTATTTCCCTTTAAGAAATAAACCAGAATGCCACAGGTTTGCTAGAAGTAGATTAACGTTTTAGTTGAAATACGTTTTTAGGAATTCGGAGTTACCATAGTAACGTTATTGATGCCGTGGTTAGTTTTACTTAAAGTCGATTTTCTTGACATTTAGAGGTTTTCTCAGTTCAAAACGGTTCATCGTACCTGCAGGTTATACGACTTTTGCTATGTGTACTTAGAACAAATTCTATGAACGAATCACAAACAATGTATTCAAGCTGCTCTTACTTATAATTATCGGGCTTGTGGGTGCATTTAGCATTTTTTTTTTTATCTAGAAACAAACCTTTTATTTAAGTTTACATGATTCGAAATCAAATTAAATTGGAAGGTTTGCATTCGCGTTTGCTCTCATTAATAGCATTTATTTGTTCAACTTCTGGACACACAAGGTATTACAACATTTACTGTTAGCATATGCTGTCTTCAGTAGCTGTTCGTTTATTCCTGAAACATATTTTCGCAAAGGTTGTTATGGTAACGAGATAAACGTCATAAGTAGCATGGGGTTTAGCCACGTTTTTGAAAAACAATGCCTCTTTTTCATTTTTTTGGAAAAAATCAAACAAACGTAAAATGCTACCAAAAGCAGTAAAATTTGTTGCTATATTATATTTTACAACCCTAGCAAAAAATATTAGCGTGTACAGCGTGTACGTCCGGTGCACATAAAAACAGTTGCATACACGTACCATAAACAGTCTATCGACAGCATAGAATATATGGAAAAATACCAACGTTTAGCAGTCGATCTCCATGCTTACTTCTTAAAGCAATGTAATCTAAGTAAAAACAGGGGCAGCATCGCCACTGAGAAATCCAATCTAGCCACCCTAAATGACAACCTTTAAAGTAAACGTTTCTACAAAAAAGGCAAGAAAAAATCTCCGGCAGGTTTATTGTAATATATATAGTTAGGCTTAGCCTAACAGCGGCGCCCTCTGAAGACTCTCTGAACAAGCTTAACTAAGACGAAACTTAACTTTGGTGAAAGGTCGGAAGCACAAGAATTAAGATTGACGACCGGGCAATTTTTCAATTTTAGCAATTCTCAAAAACAGTATCACCCGACCATCTGCACGGTACATTTAAACCGTACAAAAGTTAACAAAAACAACTTTTCCTCCGTCTAGAATAACTATTACGACTATTTGCCGAAAATACAGTTGTTGCGTGTCAAAAAAATGGCCGAGAAACTGATTTGGAAATCAAAATTGCAAATATATCTGAATAAGGCGATGCGAGTATAAAAACTTAAGTCTTGTTTTGTTTACATAAAATCGCTTTTCAATCTATGTAATGAATGAACAAACACATAAAAATGGACAACGCAATCTTCTTTCGAAAAATTTTATTCAAATCTCCATAATTAGTTTATGTTTAAAAGCAAAACGCGTACCATTTATAGCGTATCGAGGCCGAGCCGTGTCTTCGATGAAATTCAAGAAATTACAACTGAATTTAGGCTACACGTTTATAAATAATTCTCCAAAACTAACGAGAGCACAAACAAAAAGTCAATCACAGATTGATATCAAGATAAATTCCCACAGAAAAATGTAATTTGTTTTACCTTTAGGTCCCTCCGGCGACTACTGTACCTGGAAATTCTTTAAATCTCCGTTTTGGTAGTGAAATCCGTAAAACGAACCCATGTCTTCGCATTTAAAAACGTATATAGCTCCTCGAAGCAAGATTTTATCCCTGAAAGCTCTTCTTTTTCCACTAAAGCGGCTTCTGAGTATCCTGTCTTGAGTAGCAAACCGCCAAAAAAATGTTGTGTAATAACGACTTTAATTCTCCGCTAAAAACAGCAAAAAATCCTGCAACGGCTAAAGTGTTTACCGAGCTGACGGCTGTGTAGCCGCGCGAAAAACAAAGCCTCAAACATCCCGGATGTTTTGTGGCGTCACACGCGCATGTTTTGCGACGTCATACGCGCCAGCGAGCTAGCCCACCGCGTACGGCGGGCGTTCGGCGGCGGGCACACAACGCGCCCGCGAAACATTCCGCTAGCCATGACCATGAAAAATGACGGGCATAGGTTCTATGAGTATGGTGCTCCGCCGGGCCTTCGGCTCGCGGGCTCCGCTATTAGTTTTGCTGATAAAACAAAAGAAGCACCGAAATCTCCATACACTCTTCTCTTTTCAACGCATACAGTATTTTGGGTACTTGTATTATTTGAATCAGAGTCGAAAATTGATTAATTGATTATTTATGCATTTATTTATCATATTTGCTGTAATTAATAAGCATAGGTATGCATAGCAGCTTTAGCTGGTTTAAATGGGGTTCTGCATTCTATTTACGAATTGTGAAGGATAACTTTAAATATTGCGGATGATGTTAAAACTAGAACTTCTAAATTTTTAACAGGAGAATAATCCTTTTTCCGATAGCAGGTGTTTATTGAGAATGCAGTTGAGCTATTTCCACACAACACCTGAGTTGGAGTTTAAACATGGAGTATGTGCTTCAGGACTGATTACTATGAACGTAATGGCAAAAACCTTGTCATAGAAAATACAAAATATTAAAAAGGAATTATATTCAGAGGTATTCTTTTACATACATGACATTTCAACAAATATTTTTCCAAATAAATTTCCTCACAAATTCTCTTCTTTATACTCTGTAAAATACAATTAATTATAAGGTAATTTATTCCTATTTTCACATGCCATTTTTTATATCACAACTTTCTTGCAATTAGGTATAAACTACTGTATTATTTTTTTTCCTTGCCTCTTTCAGGAGGTTTCTACTCAGACACGAAAGCTTTTGTGAATGAAAGCTGCCTTCCTTGCGAAAATGGAACTTTTGTTCACTACAATAAAGCGCCTGGAAAAAGCCGATTTGATTGCACTGCTTGTCCACAAGGTAAATATCAGTGGTTTGAACATGCATGACACGCTAGCACCATACAAATCTCCACCATCGATTGTAGAAATCATATGTTACAATCATCATCTAACATCAGACCAACCTCGTTCGAGGTCGGGGCTGGTCACGTGTCTCTTGGACAATTATAATCCTAAGGAGAGGTCGACAGTATTTGTAACGTTGTCTTGTTTTAATTCTTTACAGTGGCTAGGCTCGTGCTGTGCGCGACGGTTTCAGCTGTGGCTGTGAAATAAATATGGCGTTTTTCTACATGTTCCATAACCTCTTTTTTAATTAGGAATCTGTATTGCAAGAGATGCTTCAATTTTGCTGTTTATCTTATGCCTGCCGTTTATAACTGAATAAATGGGGACAAAAGATCCTGACAGCTTATAATTTAGTAAAGAAGTATTTTTCGTTTGTCTCACGATGTAGTCACTTCCGATGTGGATCGCGACGTTTCGACTGCATACTGCTAGTCTTCTTCAGGCGATGGGGTCGACTGGTTACGCGTCACCTTATGAAGCACGATGTTCTGCTGTGATTGGTTGGTTTTCAACAGCTGTGACTGGCGCATTTTGATCCTCGTTGTTTCGGCGAATTGTTCCCTCGGCGGTCCGTAGTCGTACGGCTCTCCTGTTGTTGTGTTTCTTGATCGTGGGCATCCATGCTTCTGGAATTTCTATTCCACTGTCCCTGTTGATGTTGTTAGGGTTAAGTCTTATGTGGATCGCCTCTTTGACCCTGCGTGTGTACCAATGAGGATCACGATCAATAAGCTTTACTTCATTCCAAAGCGGGTGGTGTCCGGTGTTGTTGGCGTGCTCTGAAACGGCGGAGGTCTGGGTACGGGCGAATCGGATGTCTCGGTCATGCTCTTTTATTCTGGCTTGCCGATATAAACTTTACCGCATTCACACACACACACACCTAGTACGGCCTAAAGACGCTGTTAACCCGACTATACAAGATGGCGTGGTTTACAGAATTCCCTGTGAATGCGGTAAAGTTTATATCGGCGAGACTGGAAGACCTATGCAAGACAGAATAAAAGAGCTAACAACATCAACAGGGACAGTGGAATAGAAATTCCAGAAGCATGGATGCCCACGATCAAGAAACACAACAACAGGAGAGCCGTACGACTACGGACCGCCGAGGGAACAATTCGCCGAAACAACGAGGATCAAAATGCGCCAGTCACAGCTGTTGAAAACCAACCAATCACAGCAGAACATCGTGCTTCATAAGGTGACGCGTAACCAGTCGACCCCATCGCCTGAAGAAGACTAGCAGTATGCAGTCGAAATGTCGCGATCCACATCGGAAGTGACTACATCGTGAGACGAACGAAAAATACTTCTTTACTAGTGTGTTCACCACGATGAACAACAACAACCCTTTTTACGATATTAGCTTATAATTTTCGAACTAAACATAATATGAATAAAGCCCTAAAATTGAAACAATGAAACGGTTCAGTCAAACGATTCAAACAAAAGCGAATAAACAATGCCCAAGGATAAAATTGTTGTTGCTCAAAAATTCACAAGTATATAAATGAACAGTGTATAGACATTCAAACGACTGCAACTGGTGAACATTGAACTAAACGACATGCCTCACACACGAAGAGTAAAAGCTATCATTAGCTATCATTGTCTTCTCTACCTCGTTTCCTGTTACAAAAGTGTACTGTTGATCAGCATGGCAAACATTTGGTCCGTGGCGGCCGCTTCTTTCTTGCTTTGCCATCGCCCGAGAACAGACGGCTACACTTTAATGTGCCTTTCGAATGAAGTTTCAAGATCGTCTGTTAAGCAGTATGTAGTGATAATTCATCCCAGTCCGGAACAATGCCATAAATCAAGAGCACGGGCTTAGCGGCGTCAAGTGATAAAATTGGATTGCATTCTGTAGCAAGTTCAAAATTAGCTTTACTGTGGCAAATCTTCAAGTGCCGTGATAATTCCTCTGATCCTAAAGCAACTTACACTCTCAGAGCCAGACTATGTGGATATGTTTTCGAAGTCTGCGGATAAGAAATTGCAAATAAGAAAGCGTGACTTATCAAGCATCTTAAAAGATGGTTGTACAGGCTGCTGTTTATGCAATTCTTAGATTATATATATATATATATATATATATATATATATATATATATATATATATATATATATATATATATATATATATATACAATTATATATACAATGTGCCCTCCCGGTTGTTACCATAATGGCTTTATGGCAACTCCTGAACTTGGGCACAGGATGTACGGTTACACATTGTTGGATTGCATTGTGGAGTCACGAGAGTGCTCAAACTGCGAGCAGTGAGCGAAGCAATATGCCAATAGTGAACACCCCATACGAGGCTCTCCACCCAATCCAGAGAGTGCTCAAACTGTATGAACAGTGAGCGTAATATACAATTATGTATACAATGTGCCCTATATATATATATATATATATATATATATATATATATAACCGAAAATGTGAGGGTCAAGAGTCCAACTCCAATGTAGCTTTGCTGGTTTATTCGCTCGACGTTTCGACCATAACGGTCTTCATCAGGAGCATCTCAGGTATATACTAACTGTTACTAACTGTTGTTGAAAGCGGTGACGTCTTCATCGGCTATTGAGAGTGCTCAACTGGATAAACCGGAGCAATATAAAAGTATACGAAGAAGTTAAGATTGTAAAAACATATTATCTGCTACTCGGAGTTTCACGTGTTGCAAGCAACACGATCATCAGGCAACTGCCAAAAATTAAAAAAAATACAAAAAAAGAAATTCAACGGGATACAGAACAATACATCGTTTGTGTAACTAAATACGTATATGCGCAACGTTTAAGTGCGTATATTACAATATAAACAATCAGGTTATGGAGGTGTTCAGTAGAAATTTGTTCGCGTGTCTACATTTTGACATCAATTCGCTCCTCTTATTTAGCGAAGCCATATTGGGTTTGCAGATGATAAAAAATTTTTCCCATAAGCATAAACTGCACTTTTTGCTTACATTTGTATATGCGATGGTTTGTTTGACTTTTCTCCATGTGATGTTGTACTTGATGTTTTGATCTTTAAGGCTCCATATATATTTACTGAGTTCGGTTACGTGTCTATATCTATCGTGTTTGAATGAGCATATATGATTGTTATATCTAACTTTAAATGTAGTGTCACACAGTCCGATATATGTTTCTTTTGTGTTCGATGTAGATACCACTGCTTGATATATGATACTTGTATCTTCACAATTACCATTCATGGGACACATGGATTTGTTGCGGTACTTGCAATTTGACTTTTGGACTTCAAATGGACTAAATGGCTTTGATTTGCGTACTACTGCTTTATTGTGGTTGGTAATTCATGCAGCTGTAGCTTAGTTTCAACGTGTTTCGATTGAAGATTTTATGCAGCGGATTTGTTTTGGGAAAGTGTTGATCGACAAGGGTGAGAAAGCATTTTCCTACGTTTGTTTCAACGTTTTTGTTGTAAGGAGGGTTGTACCACGTAATGTTTCTTTGCCGTTTTCTTTTGCGTTTTTGTGGCGTTTCTTTGAAATTGAGGTCAAATCGATATCCGCTTGCATTTAATGCGTCTTGATATATAGGTTTTGCTTTGTCGAAGGACTCCTTATCAGACGATATCTCACAAAGGCGTTTGTTAATTGACTCAGGAATGTTCTTCAGTATGGACGGGGGTGATTAGATTTGTTATGTACGTATAGCGGAATGTTTCCTGGTTTGGAGTATGGACTAAATTTGCCACTCTTGAGATCGAGCGTTACGTCTAGGAAATTGACAACTGTTAAGTTTGCATCGATTGTGATTTTTAGATCGTTGTCGCGGAAAATTTTGCATATGCCCTTCTTGATGTTTTTGATCACTTGTGGTGTTTCATTGAAAGCGGATAGTCCGTCGTCACGATAGAGCCCAATGGATTTGCCATATTTTTTTGGTGAGAAGGGTCAGTAAATATGACCCGACTAGCTCGCATGTTTCTGCACCATCGAAGGATCCCATGGTTACGTCGAAACGGTTGTTAGAAGATGTTTTCTCCCATGGGCCGTCATTGAATAATAGCGAGCGCTTGGCGTGCAGAATAATATTGCGGTCTTGGTCACTGATGCGGTGGTATTTGCTGGCGAAATTCGGCGCTTTGGAAAGTAGCTTCTCAGTTATGGAAGGGTAAAAATCGCATACATCAAAGGATATAAATTTCAATGTCTCTTTATTTTCAAGGTTGTGAAACCATTTAAGAACACTGGAGGTATTTTTCCATAGATTGATTTGCGTGGACTTGATTATTGCATTGTTGATTTCGTCGAGAATATGTTTACTAATCACACCGATCTCAGATTTGGTAGGATTAATTAGACGGCACGTTGGATGGTCATCAAATGCGGGTTTGTGGTCCTTGAGAGTGATAAATGCATCTTTCTGTGCTAGCTTTTCTATGCGATCGTCTAGATCAAGACGTTTAGCTATGTTGGCTGCTTCTGAATTAATTGAATTGATGGCTGTATCGTTTGCTTTCTTGTACGTTTTAGTTACATTATCATTGATCAATTTGTTGTAAGAGCCAGTAGTCATAGCGTAGTAGTTTGTGGTTTTGTCTGCTGGGATTAGAAGGACATCTTGTTTATTAACGTGGTTCTTAATATCGTTATTTAATTTGCTCTGGAAGTTGCATTTTATGTCTTTAAATTTAATGTTCTGGATAAGGTTTACCATACCGTCTTCGAAGGGCTTCAGTTCATTAATCTGTGGAGGCGAGTGTTTCGATTTAAATCCGTAAGTTTCCTTTGTTTGTGTTTCTGTAGGATTCAGGAAATGAAATGCTTTCCAGCGCATACGTCGTGGTAAATGTTCTGTTTTCTCGATGAATCTCGTCAAGTATTCATTTCCGCGACAACGATCTAAAAATCACAATCGATGCAAACTTAACAGTTGTCAATTTCCTAGACGTAACGCTCGATCTCAAGAGTGGCAAATTTAGTCCATACTCCAAACCAGGAAACATTCCGCTATACGTACATAACAAATCTAATCACCCCCCGTCCATACTGAAGAACATTCCTGAGTCAATTAACAAACGCCTTTGTGAGATATCGTCTGATAAGGAGTCCTTCGACAAAGCAAAACCTATATATCAAGACGCATTAAATGCAAGCGGATATCGATTTGACCTCAATTTCAAAGAAACGCCACAAAAACGCAAAAGAAAACGGCAAAGAAACATTACGTGGTACAACCCTCCTTACAACAAAAACGTTGAAACAAACGTAGGAAAATGCTTTCTCACCCTTGTCGATCAACACTTTCCCAAAACAAATCCGCTGCATAAAATCTTCAATCGAAACACGTTGAAACTAAGCTACAGCTGCATGAATTACCAACCACAATAAAGCAGTAGTACGCAAATCAAAGCCATTTAGTCCATTTGAAGTCCAAAAGTCAAATTGCAAGTACCGCAACAAATCCATGTGTCCCATGAATGGTAATTGTGAAGATACAAGTATCATATATCAAGCAGTGGTATCTACATCGAACACAAAAGAAACATATATCGGACTGTGTGACACTACATTTAAAGTTAGATATAACAATCATATATGCTCATTCAAACACGATAGATATAGACACGTAACCGAACTCAGTAAATATATATGGAGCCTTAAAGATCAAAACATCAAGTACAACATCACATGGAGAAAAGTCAAACAAACCATCGCATATACAAATGTAAGCAAAAAGTGCAGTTTATGCTTATGGGAAAAATTTTTTATCATCTGCAAACCCAATATGGCTTCGCTAAATAAGAGGAGCGAATTGATGTCAAAATGTAGACACGCGAACAAATTTCTACTGAACACCTCCATAACCTGATTGTTTATATTGTAATATACGCACTTAAACGTTGCGCATATACGTATTTAGTTACACAAACGATGTATTGTTCTGTATCCCGTTGAATTTCTTTTTTTGTATTTTTTTTAATTTTTGGCAGTTGCCTGATGATCGTGTTGCTTGCAACACGTGAAACTCCGAGTAGCAGATAATATGTTTTTACAATCTTAACTTCTTCGTATACTTTTATATATATATATATAGACAGTTAAAGTGAGAACAGAAATTTTCACAACAAAGATTATGAGCGAAAAAGTGCCTCAGCCGGGAGTTGAACCCGGGTCTCCTGATAACCGGACAGATGCCTTAACCACTAGGCCACTGAGACAACCACACTTACGCAAACACATACAACGCATTTGTGGCTTCATAGTGGAAAATGTTATCTCTCAATGTTATCCTCGAAAATGCTGGAAAATGCCTACCGACAATCCAAAGGCTCTGCCATTGAAGTCGTATGTCACACGTCCCCGTCATCGTAGCCCCTGGGAATGCTTCGGCAGCCGAGTGACAGCGGCGAGAGGCGAGTGTTCGGCGCCTCTAAATAACCGGAACCCGTGTGCTAAGGGAAGGAACACCCCTACAGAAAACCACTGGCCCTCCAGGTTGGGGGTTGGGCGTGGGGCCAACAACCTCACCCCGTAAAAAATATACTAGTTACGGAAACCGCAATTATTTACCCAAATCCACAGGGTCCTATGGGAATTTCAAGCCAAGCAACGGAGCTTGGCATTATGACGGCTCCTAGTGAAAGCCCGTCACGGGAAGCTATGAGCTCAAGGAGGAGTTTTCTTGGGCCCAAATCAATGATACGACTTGCAACATGGAACGTTCGCACAATGTTCGAAACTGGTAAGACGGCACAGGTTACGAAGGAGATGACAAGATATGACCTAGACATCCTTGGTGTAAGTGAATGCAGATGGACTGGTTCGGGTAGAAAAACGACAGGAGATGGTTTTACAATCCTGTTTTCGGGAAAAGAAAACACACATACGAGTGGTGTTGCTCTTATCATCAGCAGAAGTGCAGGAAAGACCCTTATTGAATGGGAGCCTGTCAGCGACAGAATCATCAGAGCACGGTTCCACTCCAAATACTGTAAACTCACTATCCTACAGTGTTATGCCCCTACAAACGAGGCGGAGGATGAGGTAAAAGATGATTGATATGAACAACTCCAATACGAGGTTGCCAGAGTCCCTCAACATGATATGCTTTTGATAATGGGAGATATTAATGCCAAAGTTGGTTCGGACAACAGCAACTGTGAAGCTGCTATGGGAAAGCATGGCTGTGGAAGTATCAATGATAATGGTGAAAGATTAGTTGATTTTTGCCTGAACAATAACTGTGTAATAGGGGGTACAATCTTCCCCCACAAGAACATTCACAAACTTACCTGGAGATCCCCTGACGGTCGTACAATCAACCAGATCGACCACTTAATTATAAACAAGAAATGGAGGAGATCATTACTGGACGTTAAAGTTTTTCGGGGTGCTGACGTAAACAGCGACCACTACATGCTATTTGCAAAAATTAAACTCAAACTGATGGTCGCAAACACCAATAAGCAACGCAGGAAAGCGTTCGATATCAACCGCCTAAAACTGCACGAGGTCAGGAAAACCTTTAGCTTAGAACTTAAGAACAGGTTCGCTATACTCGCCACTCTTGAGGATGTCACAGATCAGGGTTCAGTGGAACACTCATGGAACCAAATCAGAGAGGCCCATACTGATGCTGCAAAGAAAGTTATTGGTTTTAAAAAGAAAGCGAGCAAAAATGGATATCAGATGAAACCTGGGCCAAAATAGAAACAAGAAGGAAAGCAAGGGTTAAAATGTTGAATGCTAAGTCTTCAAGGCAGATGGAACGGACACAGCAGGAGTATAAGAACAGAGATAGAGAAATAAAACGGAGCGCAAGAAAGGACAAAAGGAACTTCATCGAGAAACTGGCTAGCGAAGCAGAAGAAGCAGCAGAGAAAAGGGAATTTAGTACAGTCTGCAAGATCGCCATACAGTTTTGTGGCAACAACACCAATCACAGCATGCCAGTGAAAGACAAACAGGGGAAAGTAATAACAACAGAACGGGAGCAGGCTGCTAGATGGGTACAACACTTTGAAGAAGTCCTTAATCGACCAGATCCAGAGGAACCAGCAGATCCACCACCTTCTGAATCCTATCTTGATATAGACACCAGCCCCCCTGGTATAGCTGAGGTTCGCTCGTCAATTGAGAACCTGAAAAACGGAAAAGCTCCAGGAATCGACTTAATGCAAGCCGAACTGCGCTATTAACAGATCTCTTCTGCAAGGTCTGGGAACATGAAGTTATTCCAAAAGATTGGTCTAAGGGTCTCATATTCAAACTGCCCAAAACAGGCGACCTCGGCAATTGCGATAACTGGAGGGGAATTACCTTACTTTCTGTACCAAGCAAGATATTCTGCAGAATACTACTAAAGCGCATCGAGAAGGCTATCGATACCACACTTAGGGAAGAACAGGCCGGGTTTAGAAGAGGTAGAGGTTGCATGGACCAGATATTTGCTCTACGCAACATTCTGGAACAGTCTATTGAATGGAATTCCCCTCTCTGCGTCAACTTTATAGATTTTCAGAAGGCTTTTGACAGTATACATCGGGAAAGTTTATGGAGAATCCTCCAAGCTTATGGAATACCTCCTAAGATCATCTCTCTTATTAAAATGTTCTACGTTAACTTCGAATGCAGTATCATCCTCGAAAACACCATAACAGAATCATTTCCAGTGAAATCCGGAGTGCGACAGGGCTGTATACTCTCACCTATCCTTTTCCTTGTTACAATCGATTGGGTGATGCGTCAAACTACTTCCCTATGTACCCATGGAATACAGTGGACAGTCTTCTCACATCTTCAAGACCTCGACTTTGCAGATGACATTGCCATCCTTTCCTCGACAATTTCTCGCCTTCAGGAAAAATCAGACGATCTTAATAAGAATTCCAAGAAAACCGGGTTAAATATCAGTAAAAAGAAATCCAAAATAATGTGTGTCAACTCGAGTCCCACAAGGACAATTAGCATCGACGGAGAACCACTGGAAACAACTGATGAGTTCATTTATCTCGGTAGTGTGATCAGCACAGATAACAGTGCCCAGAAGGATATCAAAGCCAGGCTTAGCAAAGCCAGGTGTGCATTTAGTAGACTCAAAAACATCTGGAAGTCTAAGAATTACAGCCTTAGGACCAAAGTGCGCATTTACAACAGCAACGTTAAATCTGTACTGCTTTATGGATCAGAATGCTGGAGAATTGTCAAGAGTGACATGGACAAAGTCAATGTCTTTCACAACAACTGTCTGCGAAGGATTTGTAACATCTTTTGGCCCAACAAAATCTCTAACAGCGACTTGTATCAGAAGACCGGATGTACAAGTGTGGAGCAGGAAATCAAGAAACGCCGGCTCAGATGGCTGGGGCATGTCCTACGTATGTCACCAGAGAGGATACCTAAAGTTTCCCTAAGATGGACGCCTGCAGGAAAAAGAAAGAGGGGTAGGCCGAAGACCACCTGGAGAAAGACGGTAGAAAAGGAATTGAAGGAGATGGGCCTATCATGGGGAGAGGCACAGGCAGTAGCGAAGAACAGGGACATGTGGAAAGGTTTCATAAGTGCGGCCCTATGCCCCACTGGGGGCCACAAGGACTGAAGAGAGAGAAGAGTGGAAAGCTCTTGGGAGACATTTACACAAATTCTGCAATTAGGATCGCGTCACTTTACCCAGTCGTTCAGCGATTCACAGTCCACTCCCCAAGGAAATTATATATATATATATATATATATATATATATATAGATAGATAGATAGATAGATAGATAGATAGATAGATAGATAGATAGATAGATAGATAGATCGTTTCCCAAAATTTCTGTTCCCTTTATTAAAACGTTAAAACAATTTTAACTACCGTATTAATCTCTCCGTGGCTAATGTTTTTGTACAATTTCAAGGTGGTGCGATACTAGAAATAAATTTTTCTTGTAGTCACAGCACTATGCTATGTCGAAAATACGCTCAACACTCAATTGCGTTCCTTTGAATAGGAACATGAATTGCTAGGTCCACTTGTTCCTGTATGGCAACAAGAGAAACAGACCTTACGATCTATCCAAAAAGCAATATCAGTTCAATGTTATTCCATATATACACGCTAAAATCTCTATCCACTTTATAAACAGATAGAAACTTCTCAAGAACTTCGTGTGGTTTCCATTGCTTTCACACAGTGCACAGCGATTTTAAAGTGTATAGCGGGAAAAGACTGAATATATTATGACAGTAATATATTCAGCCTATACCCGCTATACACGCTAAAATCGCTATCCACTTTATAAACAGATAGAAACTTCTCAAGAACTTCATGTGGTTTCCATTGCTTACACACAGTGCACAACGATTTTAAAGTGTATAGCGGGAAAAGACTGAATATATTACTGTCATAATATATTCAGCCTATACCCGTAGTATACGCTCAACTCGCTGTCCACTTACTAAACAGATAGTAACTAAGTCAGTAATTTCTTGTGGTTTTCATTGCTTACACACAGTGTATAGCGATTTTAGCGTGTATAGCGGGTATAGGCTGAATATATTACATATGATAATATATATATATATAAATAAAAAATAAATAAATAAAAATAAATAAATAAATAAATAAATAACAATAAAAATATATAATAAAAATAAAAATAATAATAATAATAATAATAATAATAATAGTAGTAGTAGTAGTAGTAGTAGTAGTAGTATTTGTTGTCGTTGTTATTGTTGTAACAGTAATATATTCAGCCTATACCCGCTATACACGCTGAAATCGCTATCCACTTTATAAACAGATAGAAACTTCTCAAGAACTTCATGTGGTTTCCTTTGCTTGCACACAGTGCACAGCGATTTAAAAGTGTATAGCGGGTAAAGACTGAATATATTATAACATAAATATATTCAGCCTATACCCGTAGTATACGCTAAAATCGCTGTCCACTTACTAAACAGATAGAAACTAAGTCAGTAATTTCACGTGGTTTTCATTTCTTACACACGGTGTCTAGCGATTTTAGCGTGTATAGCGGGTATAGGCTGAATATATTAGATTAATACATGAATACATGTTTCTTTAAAAAATACCTCATTGTTTTGATAACAAAGGAACCAAGCCAACGCGTCATTGACAAGCAAGTGATTTAGCCAATCCAATTTAGTTCCGTTTCCCATCGGTCACCCTTCGAGAAGGTTATTCTATATTT
The DNA here is from genome assembly GCA_022457155.1 of Cladopsammia gracilis. Classification (NCBI taxonomy): domain Eukaryota; kingdom Metazoa; phylum Cnidaria; class Anthozoa; order Scleractinia; family Dendrophylliidae; genus Cladopsammia; species Cladopsammia gracilis. The sequence continues at coordinate 55,100 of JAJGOT010000906.1, read as the reverse complement.
TTTGTTCCAGAATAGTATTTAAACTTAGGCTTTCAGGACTGGCAAACAGTCGCTCATATTACCACATATCGCTCCACACGGTGAAATGAGTAAGCCTTGTTCGCAGCTGAACAGCAAGGTCATACGCGATAAAGTAGAGAGCCATGTTATAGCGGCGATAGAGAAAACATGTTCCGTTCTGGCCTTTAAGTGCGTTTGGCGAGTCGATGATCAAGAAATTGAAAGAGCATGGAAGTGGATTTGTGAAAAGAGGGACGAATGTGATTTAACCTTGTCTCAACTTAGCGAGATTTGCTTTTTCTTCTCGGCAATAAGTACATCTAAGCTGGACAGTAAAAGGAAAAAATCAAAGAGATCACAGGAAGACAGGGAGAGTGACGGTTCAAATGATGAGACTTCAATCAATGCTTCGCAAGTTTCCTCGCCAGGCCAACAAGTTTTTCCAGCCATGTCGTATTGGCTGGCGTGCCAAACGCACAATGGTTCAGCCGTCAATCCTTTCAAAATTCAACGCGCCCTCGGGAGCTCTGGTGTTGAGTTTTATTTGTCGAAAACGTCGAGGAAAAAAGGCTGTCATGGCCTCAACCAGTTGTGCCAAGTCCTGAAGGACCACAAAAACCCTTGCCTGATGAATCTCGTGGAGTCGTCGTATCAGCATTGCTTTCGGTGAGTGAATAATGCACTTTCTTTGTGTAATTCTAATTTGTTGAGTCAACAAACAAACAAAATTGAAAACTTTATTTTACCCCAGAGCCTACAATAAGTATTTACAATTTGGAATATAAAAAATAATAGGGGTACTGGCTACCCGAAATAACCTTATAGTTGATAGCTAGATACGCTATTGTAATAAATTTCTACTGTAGTAAATTTTGACGCGATATTTCTTTAAATAAAACAAAATGTGTATGAAGTTCTTAATACCGAAATTTTGCTAAAAGCAATCAAGCCCCAAAATTATCACGTTACAAGTGTGAAATTTTTGTCACCGAGGTAAATAATAAAGTGGCAAACAATTACGTATTTCAGCATATGGATAACATTGAGCGAGGTAATGATGGTTAGCTGACTTGAAAAAAAAACACCAAAATACGGCTTCTCGTTTTCGTTAACGCAAGTCTTAAGACTATCAACATTTTTTCGATAGAACATGCGAGAACAAAAAAGAACAAAACAAACAAACAAAGCACGCCTTAACGCACTTAAACACGAATTGAACGAGCAGTTGTAGTCAAAGTAGATATTTGACAAGACACCACTTATTTTTGAATGGCAGGGCTCTACAAGAAGAAATCGATGTAAGCGATCACGAGGAGTCCCAAGAGATGACGCCCACTGAAAATGTTGTTCGTGTTCGAGTGCTACATGAAGCCTTTAGACTGATGATGTCTGTCTCCATTTTAGAATTACGCCGAGCTGGCCTGCAACTCGATTGCTTTGGTGTTCAAAGTAATGATCAAAGTTCCGCAAACACAGAACTTTCCGCTACTCCGCACAAACCACTGTCATGTCCAGTAACAATTCTGTGCAACGACATCCAAGTGGCGATGAGAAAGCTACAGTACGGCATTTATAGAGGTGAAATATTCAAAAAAGTTGCTGATGCACAGTTCACATTTCAGTTCCTGTGTTCCATGAAGTCATTTCTGCACAACCTTATGGGGAATGAAGCTTTTAAAGATAGATTGGTTCAGCATATTCAACGCCTATTACCAATACTCAGTGAGCCAGAAAGCTCTCTCATCAGCCAGTTGAAAATTAACAGAGACCTAGTTGAAGTAAAAGACGGATGGTTTTGGTCATTTTCAGCCGGATCGTTTGTGCAAGGCATCATTCCAGAATCCCAGGTAAGATACAAAAAATAGTTTAGCCCTTCCACTCATAAAATTGGCAAGTTAAAAGTTTGATACAAATCCCACATTTAATTTTGCGTAATATTGAAAAACAAACAGCACCACATAAAAGTACTCTTCAATAGCTTTCATTTGTATAGTCGCACGCATTGGGGGTTTCGTGGAGGGCTTTGTTTCGAAGCAGAAAGGCGGACTACAGATGATATTTTATTTTTGCCACTCAACAAATTGAATCAATCGCGATCGACGATATTTCTTTAACGTGCGCTTCAGCTAAAAATATTTTTGAGAACAATTGTTTCTAATTGCTGCCGTCTCAGAGAGATTGGCTAATAACTATTGAAATTCATGTTTGTTTCTATTCAATTTCTTTAATTTTTTAACAGAAAGGACTCACGTCTCCACGGGCATACGTCGATTACGACTGTTCTAAAGATCCCAACCCAAGATACTTTGAAGCAACGCTCAGGAACAGCTTATCCGAAGACAAGATTAGGCAATTCTGCATCGACTTCCTGGCGCTGTTTCGCAAAAAAGAACACAAGCAGCCTGTTCCGTGTGCCATTGGAGCCTCAGACAGTGGAAAGACGAGCCTGTTCAGCCCTGTTTTCCAGATCGTCCCCATCAAGCACATAGCTCGCGTAACCAAACAGAAGAGTTTTAACAAAGCTATGATAGACAGCTCGACGGAAGTTATTTTTCTTGATGAGGCATACTCTGGTCTTCTAGACGTAGATGATTGGAAAATTTTATGCCAGGGGGGCTTCACGTCGCACGACGTCAAATGGAAGAAAGCACAAGGATTCTATTGCTGTGCAAGTATGTACATTACTTGTCAAGATGAGATGAATTTTGGAGAGGCGCATAACGGGGCCATGGATAGACGTCTGAACAAGTATTATTTCAAAAGTCTTCCTAGCGTGGAACCTGAGGCGAACAAGTGGCTACGAGAACACGCCATGGATTGCATTGTATGGGCCCAAAAAGTCGCAGGCACACAATCCAGTAGTAGCACTGTTATTGTACCTGTTGCAGGGGAGGACGGCTTACCAGCAGAAGAAATACGCAACATCCTGGGTGTCTGTTTATTAGACGAAATCATTCCAGGCACCAACCAGCCAGATTGCAGTCGAGAAAGGGGTTCCGATGTAACCGGGCTCTCATCGGAAAGTTGCGAAGACAGCAGCAGCGATGGGGAGCAGCTGGAAATACTGCACCGCGAAGTAAAAAAAGCAACTGCGGAGAGTATCCGTCATCGACAGCTGAGCATGATGTTGAACAACTGCAAGAAACGCAAACAAGACAAGAGGCGTCTCTCCAAAATAATACGCGATGACAGGCTGGCGCACCGTCGCAAAGTCCTGGTCGAATTGGGAGTCGTGAATGAGTCGGATTCAAGGCAACTGATTAGCGACCCCGATGCTCCGCTGAATCCCAGCCTGGAGAGGAAACAAAAGGAAGCCATGGTGGAGAGGCGAGAACGCCTCGAAGCACAAAGAAAACGCGAGAATGAAGAAAAGACAAGGCGAGCGTTTCAAAATCCCTGGCTACTCAACATGGAGGAAGAAATGTCAGAACACAGCAGACGAGTAGAGCAGACAACAGACACTGAAGAACGAGCTGTATTGCGAAGCCTTCTGGAAATTAACAGCAGTAAATTACGTTCTTTCCACGAGGGACAGGGTACCCTGGCACTGAAAGTGGCCGTGGAAGAGCGAAAGAAGCTTTGTTTGGAACGCGGATGGGTTGAGCCGGCTGTCGTGGATTGCATACGGGACGTGTTTTCTCCCCTTCCAGTGATTGTCCATGTAGCCAAATTAAGCCGTGGCAACAACAGCTTCCAACAAGAACCCAGTTGTTCACACCTACTCACTCCGTCGGGAAGCGACGAGAACGGTGATGATGATGATGATGACGACGAGATCTTCCTTACTCCAAAGACGCCATCATACGTTTCGCAGTACGAAGTGCAACCTGCCTGTCCACCATCGCCGGTTATGATGTGCACACCAAGAAAACGATCTCTTTTACAGAGTCAGCCGACGCCCAAGAGGCAAAAGAAACTGACATCGTTTTTTCAGTCACAGCAATAATTATTTACAGTTTGTGATAAGTAATGCAGCCAGTCGTTCTATTTTCGCCACAAAGTAGTTTACAAGTAGACGACAGATATGAGTTCTATTGAAAGACTGTACCAGTTGCTCTAAATTACAAGTGCATATTAAAGATTTCCTGTTGCCACATATTATGCGTGATTTGCTTCTGCAATTAAAATATATATTTGATCGGTTTTCTAGAGGGGCGTTTATTCGAGAGCAAGCTAGATGACTTTCTAGTTGAAAAGAAACTTCATTTCAGCCCTTTTTTTCAAAGAATCGGCTATCCTTCCTTTCTGAAATTTTAAATCAGGATCTCTCAAAATAGCCGTCCACTGTCCAAAACCGTGCTTATTTATCCCCTGCTTTAGAAAATCGTCCTCTTCTGCTGTGAATTTCAATATCCGACGAACTTTTCTACGGACGCACAAGTGCTTCGTGGGTGGGACTTTCTTTTCCGGGGGCGAGCTTTTCTCCTGTTCGGTTTCAACTGAACGTTCAGTTGAAGATGAAGTTGAACTTGAACTTGAAGCCCAAAACCTCGCGTTAACGTCCTCATCCACCTCCGATCCTTTAGCACCTTGTAACTTTTGTAGACACTCGTGGGCCTTCACAGCAACTTCGCGCGATCTCTGCTTTTGATAGTGAACTTTGGCAACAGCAGAGCTGTGTTTTTGGTCTTCTGACAAAATTCTTTGCTCTTTGCTACTGAGCAGGTTAAGGCTTTGCGTTTCGACAATTTGACGATAACGTGTGGGATGAACGTATTTTCCAATTGCGTCAAAGACCAATTTGCTCATGACGTCGCCCAATTTGCTGTGTTGGCCTCCATTTCTCGTGACCAAAACAAAGTCGCACTGGGGTTTTAGCATGGGCCTTACGAAAGTGATGTACCCATCGAGTACTTGCATGCTTGTATCGGTCAGAATCAACGAGTCAATTCCATACTTGCTGGCAGTCTTGAACTTTTTCTGATCGATGAATCCCCCATTTTCCTTCGCTGCACTTACCATGTCGACTGTCAGATACTGATAAGTCATAGGGCGCGATCCTTTCACCTTGATGAAAAGATACATGGCTACAAATTTCGTGGCAAATGTCAAGTCCGAAGGGTTGACTTGGCCCGGACTGGTTTTGCACATCTTAACGGTGTTTTCATAGCGGGGCAAATGAAAAGTTACAACTTGTAATAATTCTTCCATCGTTGCCCAGTGCCCTCTTGCTTCTAGCGTTTCGATGTCTAGATCCTGTGTCCACTGCAATCTCATCATCTTTGCCACTGTTTTGCGCGCTCTTTTCAGGTACAACTCTGTCGCGGATAACTTTCGAAGAACTGCATCTGATGCGCCATTAATTTTTCTGAAGTCGATTAATTCCGAAAGAGCATCTATGTAGCCCAATCGTCCACCATGGCCGAGCTTGCATTCTTCTTGCAGATAGTCAATGAACTTGAACAACAGATTTGGTGAACACAAGCTGAAATCCATCACCTCGAAGGTCAACTCATCCTCGTCTTCGCAGCAAAACTTGAGAAATTTAAAGCATCTATTCACAATCTGTTGAGCTGGACGATCTTTCTTGTAACCACCGCCACTTGCAGTCAACCAATTTGTGAATGTTTCGCCAATTTGGCCAGAGACTGAAAATGAAGGAATTAATGCTCTGACGGCCTGTTTTGCGGTTACGCGCGATGCGTCGTCATCTTCGTCTGTTACCGGTAAGTTCTTTGGCACTTGCAACGAACTTTTCGCTTCTTTCAGATCGGGTTTTTCGTCAAAATAGAACCATCTATGTTTGTTATTCACGTGTTTCCTGCAGCCACGTTGACTTTGAAATCCTTCGTGTTCACAAACTTGTATTGGACAGTGATACATACGATCTGTTTCGTCCTTTTCCAAGTGAAGTCGTTTTGGTTTGGGTGATGCTCCATCAATGTTCGACCATTCCACTTTGCACTTCTTGCTCATTTTTCCCGTTAAATAATATTTCACTCTAGCAAAAACCAACCAAACTGTCGAACCCATGACGAACAAAGGAACCTATTGCATGTCTAAACTTGCGACAACATGCCCTTGCTTTCACGCCCTTATTACTATTGTGCAAAATTCATGACAGTGTGATGCAATCAAAATGGTGTTGAACCGGCCCAAGCAGGCCTGTGGGTGCCTTGAAATAATGTTTATATTAAAGCGCTGTCTTACAGTAAGAAAGAACAATTTTTCCTCTTAAGTATGAAAAGGAATAAGCTGTCCAAATAGGTACAGTTACTGTTAGGAACACAATGTTCCTAAATCACCAATTTGGAAACGATGTGTTCCATTCACAAGTAGGAATTCGGAACAAAACGGTACCTTAATTGTTCCTAAATTAGCAAATTCGGAACAATGTGTTCCATTCACAGATGGGAATTCGGAACAAAACGGTATCTAAATTGTTCCTAAATAGCCAATTTCGGAACAATATGTTCCATTCACAGATGGAACTTCGGAACAAAACGGTCCTAAATTGTCCCTGAATTACCAATTTTGGAACAATATGTTCCATTCACACATGGGAACTCGGAACAAAACAGTCCTAAATTGGTCCTGAATTACCAATTTTGGAACAATATGTTCTATTCACACATGGGAACTCGGAACAAAACAGTCCTAAATTGTTCCTAAATTACCAATATGGGAACAATATGTTCCATTCACACATGGGAACTCGGAACAAAACAGTCCTAAATTGGTCCTGAATTACCAATTTGGGAACAATATGTTCCATTCACACATGGGAACTCGGAACAAAACAGTCCTAAATTGTTCCTAAATTACTAATATGGGAACAATATGTTCCATTCACACATGGGAACTCGGAACAAAACAGTCCTAAATTGTTCTTGAATTACCAATTTGGGAACAATATGTTCCATTCACACATGGGAACTCGGAACAAAACGGTCTTGTTTTAGCTTAGAATGAACGTTTTGTTCCTACTTTATAAAAACGTTGGTCCTCTTAAGGTAAAAAGGACCAAAATAATAAGGAACAATTGATCATAGGGGAACGTTCCTTAACAAATATCGGAACAGCCAACAAAACGGAAAAAAGGTTAAAAATGGGGTAAAGTTTTGACAAAAAAAGCCAGGAAAGCGCATAAAAAAACATTTAGGTAAAATGAATGCACTTCCCAAAATCAGGTAAATTTTATCTCCCTCTCAAGTAGAAAAACTTGACATGAGAAAATTTTGGGAAACGTATAAGATAGATAGATAGATAGATAGATAGATAGATAGATAGATAGATAGATAGATAGATAGATAGATAGATAGATAGATAGATAGATAGATAGATTCTTCTTGATTAAAATTTTCATCCGTAACAGACCGAAATTTAGATGGTGCTAAAATTTCTTTGAGATTTTTGGTTCGGCGATAAGCTGGAAAAATAGATTTAGCTGGAAAAATATCATTAATAAAGGGTTAGGAATGTAATAAATGAAGGTGCTTTCTAATGACGTTTCGGATGTCGGGCAAAATTGGATTGTAATCAAGAACCAGAGGAAAGACTTTCTTGTCAGATTTAATCTTTTTGTTTAAAAGTTCTGATCTTGGAATACTAAGAGCCTTGTCGAACTGTTTGTTAACTAGGTCCACAGGGTAATTTTGAGATTTTAAGTAACCCTTATACTCATCACATCTATTTTGCAAAAATTCGTCAGTAGAACAATTGCGCTTAATTCTTAAAGCTACCCCATATGGAATTGCTCTTTTGCAATGTGACGGATGTGAACTAGAAAATGGCAAGTAAAGGTGACTCTCCGTAGGTTTGGCATAAACATCCGTAATAATGATTCCATCCCGAATGTAAGATCCAAAACGTGCAAAAAACTATGAGAATGTACTAGTTCAAATTTAATAGTGGGGTACAAAGAATTTATGTAATCAGTAAATTCAAACAATTTGGGTAAACCTTGGGTCCAAACGTCAAAAATATCATCCCTATATCTCCACCAAAGTAAAGGTTTCAGACTACCCCCAAATTTAGCTTTCTCATCAATGGTGCCCATCGCTAAATCAGCATAGCTACAGGGATTTTTAGGCCCCATGGCAGTACCATGTTTTTGAACGAAGTTTTGTCCGAAAAATTGTTGATTCGGAGACAGATTTCAACAGCTTCAACTATACAATCTGTAGATGGAAATTTGTTAGGCCTATAATCGAAGGCCTTTCTTACGGCGGTAATACCTAAATTGTTATCAATGTTCGGAAACATTGATACTACATCCCACGATACAAGCAAAGAACCCATAGGAAGCGGACCCTTTGCGTTCTGAGCTTCTATTTTGTTGATAAAATCTGTAGAATCCTTAACAAAAGATGGAAGACTTTGCGATAGTGGTTTAAGGTAGAATTCTGTGAAGGTAGAAAGTCGTTCGATTGCAGTGCCACAGCAAGATGTAATGAAACGGAGTGGGTTGTCTTTTTTGTGTGTTTTAACATTCCCAAACGCAACCCCCGGTTTTGGCTCTAAATTAACAACCCACGTGGCAATCTCTTGACTGATCTGCCCTTCAGAAAACCACTTACGCCCCCAATTCTTAATTTCTTCAAAATGAGCGAGTGTGGGATCAGAATCTATCCTATCGTAATGCAAATTATTATTAAGTTGTCCTAACATTTTGTCTTGATACTCTTGTTGACTGAGAATGACAAACCTAGAACCTTTATCTTGAATTCTAATTACGTTTCCACTAGATTTTAAATTACGTAACGCTAACCTTCCTCTTTATATATACCTGGCTTTTTCAAAACGTGTTCAACGAAAATTTACGCAATTTCACTGCAACTAGCCCAAACAAGGGTTTTTATGAGCCCGATCAGCCCGAAAATCACAGAGAAGAGAGAGAAGAGGAAAAGGGAGCAAGAGCGAGCGAAAAAAAAAAGACTAGCAACAGTCTATTATATTTTATATTTTTACATTAAAAACAAGGCCAAGAACGCTCACAAACGCTTACTTAGGGCGATATCGTTTTCAAAAATCCAGGTATAATATATATATATATATATATATATATATATATATATATATATATATATATATATAAATGAAAAAACAATAAAATATATAGACTGTTCTACTTGTTCTATGAGTGCTCTATGCATAGATATGCAGAGCAAAATACAAATATAAGGACGGAAAGTTGTAACTCAAGTTTCACGCACTAAGCGATCATCAGACTAAAAAATTCCGCACGAGCAGATGTCAGTTTAAGTTCTAAATTTTCAAATCCAAGGACGGTTGGAGCGGCGCTTCTTCTGGTTGGTTGCCAAGAACTTGTTTTCGTAGCGACATTTTGTAACGAGTTCAGATTTCTTGTTTAGAAGGGAAACATCGCGGGCAGTCAAGATGCAAAGTTTTTCAGACAGACATAAATTGCAGCGGGAAGGGTTTCCTTTGTAAGCTTTTGCTTTCTTGATGATACGCCATTTGATTTCGTAGCCGGTGTTGCTGTCCCGTAAGTCCCAGATGTGTTTTGAAAGTACAGTGTCATGCGAATGTTTTCGGTCCTTTAAAGAGAGTTTGTGGTTATTGAACGCAAGATCTAGTGACAAAGCCAGAAAGGTTTTCTACGAAATCCTTGGAGACCTCGGCCTACGGATCACAGTACAAAGTAACTTGAAAGTGGTCAATTACCTAGATGTCACACTTAATCTCGCAACCGGGAAATATTACCCATTCAGAAAACCTGACAACAATCCATTGTATATCAACACCAAGTCGAACCACCCTCCCTCCATCATTAGGCAAATTCCAGCCTCAATAAGCACAAGGATATCAATTTTAGCTTGCGACTCAAACGAGTTCAACAAATCCTCACAATTATACAATGATGCTCTAAAGTCCAGCGGGTACAACGAAAACATCCAGTATGCGAGAAATCAAAGACAGGGAGTCAATAAGAGCAGAAGCAGATCAAGGAACATCATCTGGTTTAATCCACCCTACAGCTAAAATGTTCAAACAAATGTTGCAAAATCATTCCTCCATTTAATTGACAAACACTTTCCAAAATCGCATAAACTCCACAAGATATTCAACAGAAACAACCTTAAAGTCAGCTACAGCTGCACAACCAACATGTCAAACATAATCAAAAACCACAATCAAATGATCCTGAATGAATGTGATGATGTTGAAAACAGAAGAAAGTGCAACTGTAGAAATAAGGATTTCTGCCCTCTTGTTGGTGAATGTCTCACGAGCAACGTTATCTACGAAGCTACAGTCACGACAACTTCCGGTGACACACGAAAACTTACATTGGAATGACAGAGAACGATTTCAAAACAAGATACAATAACCACAAACTCTCTTTCAAGGACCGAAAACATTCGCATGACACTGCACTTTCAAAACACATCTGGGACTTACGGGACAGCAACACCGGCTACGAAATCAAATGGCGTATCATCAAAAAAGCAAAAAAAAAAAAATTAAATTAATTGGAAATTAATTTACAAATTAGTGTGGGAAGGGAGATATGGACAACTAATTGCCTCATAATCTTAATTAATTTCCAAGGGGAGTGGACTGTGAATCGCTGAACGACTGGGTAAAGTGACGCGATCCTAATTGCAGAATTTGTGTAAAAATGTCTCCCAAGAGCTTTCCACTATGAAGCCACAGATGTGTTGTTTGTGTTTGTGTAAGTGTGGTTGTCTCAGTGGCCTAGTGGTAAGGCATCTGTCCGGTCATCAGGAGACCCGGGTTCAACTCCCGGCTGAGGCACTTTTTCACTCATAATCTTTGTTGTGAAAATTTCTGTTCTCACTTTAACTGTCTATGTATTTATTTCAGAAATCGCTGTGAATCGCCTTCCGAACGAGAATAGGTTGGTGATCCAAAGATTATGAGGCAATAAGCCATTTCCGAGTTGCCTTTAGCCTCTCCATCGAAGCGAAGCTAGGTGCGAAACCTTTCATATGAAAATGAGTTTTCATTCACATGCAAATAAAACATATTTGCATTTGAATGAAAACTCATTTTCATATGAAAGGTTTCGCACCTAGCCTCGCTTTGATGGAGAGGCTAAAGGCAACTCGGAAATGGCCTATTAGTTGTCCATATCTCCCTTCCCACACTAATTTGTAAATATATATATATATATATATATATACATACATACATACATACATACATACATACATACATACATACATACATACATACAGTTAAAGTGTAGGACTAGATATTCGTAAAACAGTGCTCAATACATTAATGTAGAGCGAAGACATGCAACTGCCGACAAAAGAACACATGCCCACTCGACGGAAACTGCCTACAATCATCAGTCATCTACCAAGCTACAGTCACGCGCAACGACAACAACACAACAGAAACATACATCGGACTCACGTAAAACGACTTCAAAACAAGATACTGAAACCACACCGCATCATTCCGCCACTCTAAACTGAACTAAGCAAGTACATCTGGACTGTCAAAGACAACAACATTGAACACTATATTTCATGGCGCATCCTGTCTTCGCATTCACCGTACAACAGCCCAAGCAAAAGATGCAACCTCTGCCTAAAGGAAAAATTTCTAATCATTTGCCGACCGAAACTTTCTACACTTAACAAACGTAATGAACTCATGTCTTCTTGCCGCCATAGAAACGAAGCCCTCCTTCGCAACAGCTGAACTGTTAACCTTCGCGCCGCATAGATTAGATATATGTTTGTTATTGTTATTATGTAAATTGATAATAAATAAAAGTTTTGAAACTGACCTGTTAAAAATCTTTATAAAAGTTTAAAAGTTTTCTAAATTTTCGGTCGCTCACTGCGGCCTTCATTATATAAGAAGCGATGGTAAAGAATATTCTTATTAAATCCCCTGATGAGTGGGCAACCACGAAACAGGCTTGTCGGGGTGAAAGCGTAGTTTATTTGTCTCTTTCCTCCACAAACATATATATACAATTATGTATACAATGTGCCCTCCCGGTTGTTACCATAATGGATTTATGGCAACTCCTGAACTTGGGCACAGGATGTACGGTTACACATTGTTGGATTGCATTGTGGAGTCACGAGAGTGCTCAAACTGCGAGCTGTGAGCGAAGCAATATGCCAATAGTGAACACCTCTTACGAGGTTCTCCACCCAATCCAGAGAGTGCTCACACTGTATGAACAGTGAGCGTAACATACAATTATGCATACAATGTGCCCTCCCGGTTGTTACCATAATGGCTTTATGGCAACTCCTGAACTTGGGCACAGGATGTACGGTTACACATTGTTGGATTGCATTGTGGAGTCAGGAGAGTGCTCAAACTGCGAGCAGTGAGCGAAGCAATATGCCAATAGTAAACACCTCTTACGAGGCTCTCCACCCAATCCAGAGAGTGCTCAAACTGTATGAACAGTGAGCGTAACATACAATTATGTATACAATATATATATAATCAGGGAAAGCGGTGACGTCTTCATCGGCTATTGAGAGTGCTCAACTGGATAAACCGGAGCAATATAAATATATATATATACACCCGTTTTCGACCCGTTTGCAAAAAAAATGACATTTTTAAAAAATAGAAATATATATATATAGCTATTGTGTTCGCATCACAAATGTGGTGACAGACGGTAGTTACCTTTTCACAGTAACTACAATACCCTTTGCCAAGTGTTCATTACAGCAGGCGTCTGTTAATCTGCACCATTGATGACGGAAAAAATTATTGAATAATTTTACAGATTAAATTATTCAATGCCTAAATATAAACAAATGAGCCGCAGACAATTTATTGACTCGAGCCTTTGCTTCTTTTGAGGCATAATCTTTGTTTTTTTTTTTTCAAACTTAAGATATAATGCATAATTTTAATCAATTCCGTGTTATTTCTTTGAACGTAAGAGGTCTCAGAGACCCTGTTAAACGGAGGAGCATTTTCTTATATCTAAAGGATCAGGAAGCTAATTTTTATTTTTTGCAAGGAACCTTTTCTAAATCATCCGATGAAATTATTTGGAAACATGAATGGAGAGGTGATTTTTTTTTTCTCACGGCACTTGTCACAGTAAAGGTGTTTGCATTTTGGTCAATCGAATGGTTAATGAGAAGGTAACTTTTTCAACGTGTGACACCTCAGGTAGAATAGTTCTAATTAATCTTACATTCAAAGGTTGGAAATTATCACTTTGTAACATATATGCACCGAATGATCTCACAGAGCAATTAAGTTTCATTCAAGACCTGAATAGTCTCCTAATGGACAAGTCTGAAATTACAACTTTGATAGTAGGAGGTGATTGGATTGCACGTTGTCGAAAAAAGACAAACAAGGGGGCTTACAATGGAGGCCTACAGCCTATAGGAATTTGGTCCAAGCAACAATGGATACTTTCGATTTGGTGGATATTCAAAGAACCCGCCACCCAAACGTAAACAAATACTCTTACGTGTCTAAGGCGTTGGGTGTAAAATCTAGAATAGATTTCTTCTTAATTTCTAAACAATTGTCAAAATTGGTAAAAAAGGTTGATATCCAAACTTCGATTGCGCCAGATCACAGTGCGATTGTTTTATTATTGTTGTGGCCAAATGAAAACCCTCGAGGGTCAGGATTTTGGAAGTTCAATAATGCCTTAGAAGACGATGAGGAATACGTATCAAGAATTCGGAAATTATACCCATGTTTCCGCGAAAAGTATGCTTATGTTAATGATCCACAACTGTTCTGGGAATTGGTGAAAATGGAACTAAGAAATACGACCATTTCCTTTGCGAAAGGGAAAGCAAAGACTGTTAAAAGACGAGAAGCGGAAATTAAAGAAGAATTGGCAGAGCTAGACAAAATAATCTGTAATAGCCAAAACCTTGACGATGTCGGCCCAACTCTAGAACAATATGAAAAACTTAAAAAGGAACTCCAGGATCTTTATGAAAAAAAAAGGAAAAGGTGAGATTTTTCGATCCAAGTGCCGTTGGATCGAACAGGGCGAAAGAGCAACTAAATATTTTTTCAACTTGGAGAAAAGAAATTATACCAGAAAAACTGTAAACGAAATCCAAATGGAGAATGAGGAAATAAATACTGATGGAAGTCAAATTTTGTCCATTATTAAGAAATATTACAGTGATTTATATACCTCAAACTTAACCGAGCCACTGGACAGCTTTGAAAATTTTACTAACCATTTGGATATGCCTGAACTCGATGTTAAGGAAAGGGATGAGTTGGAAGGTACTTTGACCTATGAGGAATGTAAGAAAACATTAGAAACTTTTGAAAACCAAAAATCACCAGGTGAAGACGGCTTTACTGTTGAATTTTATAAGCATTTTTTTGACCTCGTGGGAACTGACCTCCTATCAAGTCTAAATGCAGCCTATGAGCATGGGAGGCTCTCAGTTTCTCAGCGTAGAGGACTAATTACTCTTCTACCCAAAGAAGACTCTGATTTACTACTCTTACAGAACAAAGGCATCGTTACTGTAAAGGACCTCTTGAAAGAAAATGGCCAATATTTAACCTTTAAAGAATTCTCATCCAAATACCATCTTAAAACCAACTTTCTCCAGTTCTATCAAATTTTAAGTGCAATCCCGAGGTATTTAAAAGATAAGGCACAAAACATGAAGCAGAGCCCGATACAAAACCACGGAGAAATTTCGGCTCTTTTTTCACTCAACCAAAATATTCAAATTGACCTGGAAAAATTGAAGACAAGGGATTACTATCGCTTATTTTTAGATAAAAAACATCAGCTTCCTCACACCGGCCCGGAAAAATGGAGTAAAGATTTGTCGGTTGACAAAGAAGAATGGACTGACGTCTTCAGAGCAGTCAATTCCAATGTGTGTAAAGAAATGAAACTAAAAGAATTTCAATATAAATTAATTCATAGGATTGTCGTCACAAAGAGAGAACTATTTAGATATGGGATTAATACAGACGATGTCTGTATATATTGTGGTGAATCTGACTCCATAAATCATACCTTTATTAGCTGCAGGACAACAAAAACTTTCGTAGACGAAGTCGTTGGCTGGTTTAACTCAAGTAATGGTACCTCTCTTAATCCAAACACCAAAGAAATACTCTTTGGAACCTTTAAAGACTCAATGGACCAAAGGCTCGTGAGAAAATTGAATTACACTCTCCTTTTCATGAAATATTACTTATATTCTAGAAAATTAAATAACAATAGACCTATTTTGTCGGAATTTATAAACAAAATTTATTTTAAGTACAAAGTCGAACGTATAATGAACTAGTAACTTTCGTAACATACAAAGCGCTCCTTCTACTCCTCCTGTGTAGGTATAGTGATTTTCTTTATTGTTAACTTAGTTTTTTTCCCAAGCTAACTACTATGTGTTATATTCAATTTACATATATTAACCTCACAATTGTGGTGTAATTAATTTTTTTTAATAACTCTGCTGTGTTTTTTTCCTTTTCCTTTGCTTGTTATATGTGTTTGTTATGAATAAAGATTTATTATAAAAAATATATATATATATATATATATATTATATATATATATATATCATAATCTTTTATTCATGTACAGGTTTCAGATTTTTTAGTTAGGTAAATTACGTCAGTTTAATTCTTTTTTTATGTTTAGTTAAGTGTTCCCTATTAGCCAAGGGTTTTCCCCTCTGCTAGATATTTTAATTGACACCTTAATAAAGTTTTTATGTTATGTTTTTTTATATGTTATATGACCGCCGCTTCACATTGCAATTGTGTCGCGAGCCGCCGGACGCTTCAGCATTTGTTTCGCAATGCCCAGCTAGAGCAGACAAATTTCACACTTTGCCTCCTCTCCCCCGTGTCCTTTAATTGGAATCTCCCAGATTCTGGGAGACACGTGATCACCCCCAACCAGGGTTTCTCTCTCTTTCTCGCCCCAGGGGGCGGGAAGAAGAGAGACCCTGGGAACGAGGTTGACATTAGACCTCTTGGATGTTTAGCGGCATACAATTTTCATCACATATTTAATATTAAACAGAAAAGTAAATATTAAAACCAGGGGTCAATTCAATAAAACATTAACACATGTAATTTACAAGCTGGACCCTTGTTTTTACAAGCACAACCGAAAAGGAGTTCAATAAACATTGTAAGTTACAAGTCCTTTTTACAAGCCTCCGACTTGTAATTCTTCTCCAAAAATTTGAGAACAAAAAGGGAACAAGCGCTCATTTCATTTAGTAACGTCAAACTTTCTAGATACGTTTTGTGTTTTTTGATCTCATTAGCGAAGTCAAACCTAATCTGCAGTTGTACAGCTACAAATGTTACTTACACTTGTATCAGACCCCCCAGGACACTGCTACTAGTGTAGCTGTGCTATATCAGTACTTGTATGCTGTTGTTAATCAAAGGCTCCCGTGAGCGAACCCGTGAATAAGAAATCCTAACGCGTAACGCAGTATTGCGGTAAGCTTATGTTTGTATACTGACACGGTTCGATATATTTTTTTAATTAAGTGTAACGACTTTTGTTGAACGCAAAACAAAGTCCAGAGCGAGATTCGAACTGTGGATCTCAAAACAGTAAGCTTAAGTGCAACGGACTTGAGTGAAATTCTGCGAAAGTTCTTCGCTGAAGTGAAAACAGAGAAAGGCCAAGCATTAACTCCAAATGCATTAACTGGAATTAGAGCGGCCATTCATCGCCATGCATCTAACCTGTGCTCCACTCAGCCGAAGCATAAACATTTTGCAAGACAGCGAATTCATGTCTGCCAACAAAATGTTTGAAGCGAAGGCCAAGCTATTTACGAAAGAAAACAATGCGAAACCAAAACACAAATCATCCATTCAGTCAGGAGACATGCAGAAATTGAATCGATACTTCATGGAAGGGCAGAACACGGACGGCGTTTGGAAAGATGCGGAGAAGCTAGTTGAGTTTATTTGGTTTTCGTTGTGTTTTCGTTTTGCTTGCCGCGGCAGTCGTATTGTAGCAACAACTTTCCGTACCATAGTTTCATGCTACATCTCTGTTAAACATTTTTTTCTTATTAAATGAATTTGTACGATTTGGCCTTGTGTATTGATAATAATAATCACATGACTTTTGTCGGGCATATAGTTTAGTTGTGTCCCTCGTAGCATCATTTGCACCCTCGCTCCGTTCGGGCACAAATGATGCTACTCGGGCAACAAATAAACTATATGCCCTCCAAAAGTCATGTGATTGTCCTATTTAAATAAAGGAATCCAAATACAAAAAAAAATCAGAGAGATGCTTTCAAAGTGTCCCCTTTTTCGGCGATCGACTATTACGCGCTGGTCAGCGGAATTGCCAAGAAAAGTTTACAGATGATGGAAGGAGTGAGCGAGCGAAACTGTCCTCGTCAGCAATAACTCGTTCATTACGCTTCGCGTAATCACGGGTTAAAAATGTGGCTATTGTTCATCGTGGTTTGTAAGTTACGTAGGTGAATTCTTATTCATTTGTCTCACGATGGAGTCACTTTGAAGTTTCGACTGCTGTTATGTTATTCATCAAGCGATTACGTTTCGCTTTATCTAACATGTTGGTTCGCTGCTATTGGTGCAATTCGATCCTCATTATTATTCCGACTAGATGTTGTTCCCTCATAGGTCCGATTTGTTATCGATCGGGTGTTGTGCTTCTTGATTGCAGACATCCATTCTTCAGGAATTTCGATTCCACTATCTCTATTGTTATTATTAGGAGGAAGTATGATGTGGATAGCCTCTTTCACCCTACGGGTGTACCAGTGAGGATTTCGTTACCAAACTATGCGATTGAACAGCGGTCATGCGCCAAATCATTTTGACACCAAAATTGTCAGGAGATATCAAATTATGACGTCATACTTTACTCTTGAAGTTTTACATTTCCAACTTTTTCTCTAGTGTTTTTGAAAGAGGACAACAGGAGAAGATATCGCAAATATTAAATGAGATATGACATTTTGAATTTTGAAGAATGCTTTGCCCAGAAAAGAATGCCCCCCCCCCACTTAGTTAAGTATATCGTAATTTGAGTTGGTTTTTGATGGCAGTAATTCTAGTTATGTTGGAGATTGATTGTCCTAGATGAATAGAAGAAGAATAATTGTAAAAATCAATAATTTTTCCCACCATTGTCAACACCAAAAACCTAGTTTAGTGACTTGATTTAATGCGTCGTCACAATTATTTCATCGCGTAAATTACAGTTTTTTGGTATATTAGTCCCATAGTCAAGCTCTTTCAAATGATATATTTAGTCCTATGAAATTAGAATCTTTGTACCGTGTGTTTTTGTGATGTCATCATTATGATCAGGAAGCGATTACCCGGAGCCTTCCTTTCTCATATATCTTTGAGTCAACCCTTTTCCGTATCTTTTCATTTTTAAAACTGCGTTTACTTGAGTAAATATACTGTTTCCGCTGACGTCCGCACAAACCTCGACCATTCCCCCTTTTCTGATCTACAAAAGCACACATTCGGGTTTCTCAGTTAGTCTATAACCTAAATTTTAATTTATAACTTGCCTGAAGTTCTGAAATAACGTGTTTGTCTGTCTTATGCGCATCGAAGTTTCTGAGTTTCAGCATTGAGTTCGTTTCTACTGAACACGTGTAAAAATTGCACAATAATTCTGAAGTGTTCATGAGTTTGCCGCCTTTTCTTGGATTACAGCTGCGTTAGCGATCCAAACGAATGCGGTATTTCGATTCAGTGTCGAGATGACTGGCTTAATTAAGTTTACGTTTATGCGATGTATACTTCGACCACTTACTGGAGCTCATAATTCAACAACCGAAAAACTATGCTGGTCAACAGTGACTTACAAGATTATACTGTTCAAATGGCTGGAACTGCTTAGCGTGGATAGTAGATGGAAGGCCACATGCATCGACACCGGGAAACTAGCACTGGCTGGTACCATATTTTTAACAATCCCAACACCAACAAGTTACTGATATGTACACGATATCTCTCTCAGGCTTTACCGACAATCTACCAGGGAATAAGTTACAGTGCTGTGCCAGATTGTCAAGGTCTTTGAGGTCGCTGAACAATTTAGGAATCCAATGACTAGAAAAATATAGAAATATAATCAGGATCACAGCTGTACTGATCAGCTGGCTTGCAAGAGCAAAATGATGAAGGGGAGAGATGTAAGAGAACTGTGCAGCTCTCAATGCCATCTTCACAGGGACTGAGAGAAATTTCATTCTAAAAACAAGCGCTTTTCGCAATAAAAAAAAGGTTTTTCGAACTATGCTCTGAATTTGCTGTCAACCGGCGCACATCCCGCTTTTGGCACGTTTAGTACGTACTGGCTGTTTGTGAAATTAACGATGCACTAGTATCAGAACAAAGTAAATCCCCGCACCGATTAGGCGGATTTGTGTTGGTGTCTCTTATAACTATAACTGCAATACTGCAATCAAAAATGTTAAGTTCTACACTGTAAAATGGAAAATAACATCATTCTGCTTGGTTTTAATTTTTCCATTCACGAAATCCAGACTACGGAGTGTATGAACAGCTGTGTACTAAATTGACACCGTTTTTGTTCAGATAAATTTATAACGACGAACGGAGATCGTCGTTTGAGACATCATTATTTTATGAGGCAACGTGCGTTCGATAGGAAACTGTTAATTTTCGGCAAAATCCAGAAACACGGTTATGTTTCACTCCAGGCCGCAGTCACTGAAGCTGCGGGAGGTTTTCGCCTTCATGACTCCTTAAAGAAAAAAAAATGGGTTTCCTTTCTTTATTAAAACTGATATGTCAGAAAGAAACATCACAGTTTACCATCCGAGTACCATTTCTGCGTAGCTGCCGTCGTGACACCAAATTACCATCGTTTGACATAAAACCATAACTCTGTGCTCATTGGGCATTAAAAACGTTCAAAAACTAATATATATACATAGCCCAAGCCTAACAGCGTCGCACTTTGAACAAGCTTAACTAAGGTGAAACTTAACTAAGGTGAAACTTAACTAAGGTGAAAGGTTGGAAGCACAAGAATTAAGATTGACGAACGGACTATTTTCAATTTTAGCAATTCTCAAAAACAGTATTACGCGACCGTCTGCACAGTACATTTTTATAGACCGTACAAAAGTTCACAAAAACAACTTTTCTCTGTCTGGAATAACTAGTACTACTAGTTTCCGAATAAAATACAGTTTATGTTTGTCAAAAATTGCCCGAGAAACTGATTTGAAAATCAAAAATTGCAAAAATACACAAACATATTTGCATAAGGCGATGCGAGTGAAGATAGAACTGTACTATAAAATCAAAGTCTTGTTTTGTTTACATAAAATCGCTTTTCAATCTATCTAATAAATGAACAAACACATAAAAATGGACAACACAATCTTCTTTCGAAAAAAATTATTCAAATCTCCATTAGTTTACGTTTAAAAGCAAAACGCGTACCATTTAATTATAGCTCATCGAGTTCAAGCTTTCTTCGATGAAATTCAAGAGATCGATACAACTGAATTTAAGCACGTTTTAAAATCAATTCTCCAAAACTAACAATAACACTAATAAAAAGTCACTCACAGATTGATATCAACATATATTCTCATCGAAAACTGTAATCTGTTTTACCTTTAAGTCCCTCGCTTGCTTGGAAATTCAAATCTCCGCTTCTGGTTCTGAAATCCGTAGAAAACAAACATCTCCCGCATTGATAAAAACGTAATACATGAAGTTCCTCGAAGCAAGATTTTATCCCTGAAAGCTCGTCTTTTTCCACTAAAGCGGCTTCTGAGTATACCTTAATTAGTATCCCTGTCTTGAGTAGCAAACCGCGAAAAAATGCAGGAAAATAACGACTTTAATTCTCCGCTAGGCACAACAAAACAACTAAAGTGTTTACCGAGCTCACGGCTGTGTGGTCGCGCGAAAAACAAAGCCTTGCTTTCAAGATCCCGGATGTTGTTCAAACACGGCGGGCGGGCGGACGGACGGACGCGCCCGCGAAACATTCCGCTAGCCATGACCATGAAAAATGACGGCATAGGTTCTATGAGTATGGAGCTGCGCAGCCAGGCCTTCGGCCTGGCAAGTGCTCCGCTAAAAAGATCCGGGACAGGGTTGACTCATAAGGTTTATATGGAAGACGAAAGCTCCGGGTAAGCGGCTCCTGTTATGACGTCAGAATTTGACATTTTGACACTTTTCTGACCATCAAAATTATTTGGACAACAACCCCCCAAGGAAATGAAAGGAAATGTGCCAAAGGAACAAAATTAGCTTAAATGATTCTTTTATGGGCGTTTGGCTCCGCCGTGAGTATATTGTAAGAACTTTGTATCTCATTGTTCCCATATTTATGGCATTCCACTTGCCCGTATCATTTGCGGTCGCATCATTTGCGGACTGAACCTCATGATACTTATGACGTCATAAGTACCATGAGGTCAAGCCATTTTTGAATAAAAATGCGAGATTTTCACCTTTTTTGCTGACAAAATGATATCAAAAAGTACAAAATGTTTAATTATATCATATTTTACACCTGTAGAATAAAAAATGCTTGAGGTGATCATTTAAATTTGCAGGCCTTACCGATAAATTATAATAGAGCTGCGGTACACTCATTTTTTATAAGAAAGTTAATTTATTTTACTTGCATGAGGATGAGCTGGGATTGAACATTGTTATTTTTTTCTTGAGCGATCTGATCCTGGAAACATTCTTGTTAAAAATATGTCTATCATGCAGTTCAGGCGTCTTATGGAGAGCGAATGTTTTTTGAATGCCTTCGTTAGCTCGTCCGCCATCTTGTATTCCAAAAACAAAGGAATTGGGACGAGTCAAAGGGAGCGGGGAGGGGGACGGGAGAGGGGGCGGCATGTGAAGAAGAAAACGTCTCCCCATAAAGACTACGAAATCGATAAACACCCCCTTCCTTCGTATTTCTGCCTGACAGAACCCCGTTGGCCGCATCTTATACCCCCCCTCATCTTCCTCTAATTTCATATTCCAAGATGGCGTCCATACATTACGCGAAGAAAATACTAAGCGCTCGATCGCCACAAAATACGCCCGCACTGCAGGCTAAAATAGGTCATGTTCTACCCATTTCCTCATCGTTGTACACATTTCCCGCAAAATTGCAAAGGAATTAAGGATTTTGGGCTTAAAGTGCACCTAACCCCCATTTTTTTTTTTTATTTTAATCAACTCAATGTACGTTGAAAAGTTGAATAGTTAAGTATTTCGTGTTTTTAACGTTGCGTTAGTGAATAGGCCATTTGCACAATGACGTCATTTGACTACTACTACCATAATTCATTTCGTTTTTCCTTTCTTATTTCAATTTTGTAATCCCAGTGCGGTTTAAATAACAATAGCCCTAATTTGCACTACAAAACAAAAAACTGAAGGATTCTGGTAGTAGTAGTCAAATGACGTCATCGTGCAAATGGCCTATTATAGAGGTTTGAATTTACAAAATACTAATTAGATGACGTCAAATCAAGAATCGTTTATTATATAACTACTTGTTTCCACCTCCAAGTAATATTTTTTTTACAAGTCAATTGACCATTAACAGTTTTTATTAAGTAATTCTTAAATTGATTATAGTAGAAATAATGGTTAAGTCTTGATTTGACGTCATCTAATTAGCATTTTGTGTATTTATATCTCTATAACTCACCAACGCGACGTTACAAACATGAAATATTTCACTATTCCAGTTTTCAACGTACATTGAGTTGATTAAAAGAAAAAAAATGGGGGTTAGGTGCACCTCAATGTCAAAGCTTGTCGTGCTCATTGTTAAATTTAGTGACGCTTCTGACGCTACTGAAACACAATTTAGATTTCTCTCAATATGTTTTTCCAACTTACGCAAATGTATTAGTTATGTCGTTTTTTCTCGTTTCCGTGCATCCATAAGAAGGAACGCCTACTGTTCGCCTATAATAGAATACTATGTTTGTGATCACACGTAACCTGTGTTCAACCAGACGAATACACGATTTAACTAGATAATATAGTGTAAGGCCAAACAAAGCATGTAGCGGGTTGAATGTAATAACCATA
Organism: Cladopsammia gracilis; assembly: GCA_022457155.1. Lineage (NCBI taxonomy): Eukaryota > Metazoa > Cnidaria > Anthozoa > Scleractinia > Dendrophylliidae > Cladopsammia > Cladopsammia gracilis. Next base: position 32,087 of record JAJGOT010000906.1, on the reverse strand, counting down.
AGCATAAAAGTAATTAAAAGCAAGAGTTTTAATCCTTCCAATCATGTTTTCAACCTTACCAACGTTAAATCTAGCCATAATTTTGTAACTGTCATAAAGCAACGAAAAATCTCCGTTTCTTATAGTCAATCATGTTCACGTGATTCGCCCAGGATTCCAAGGAAATTATTATATAAAAGTTTAGTGAGATGGATGCCTGTTGAAAAAGTCCAAGAACGGTTTTACTATTAGATCGCCCTAAAACGATGAACGATAAACTATATCCACACAAACAAATCACAAGAAAAATATATATTTCCGAAATTAGAGGCAAAAGCCTGTTAAGACGCTAGCAAAACAATCTTGGTTATTGCCATTCTAAATGGTGCTTGATTTAAGTCCACACGTGTTGTTTGAAATTTATTTATCGGCAAACCATTGGTTACTTTAAACACACTACGTTCACATAAAATCGCTAACATTCAGTATTATGTTTCATTTAAATTGTGGCCAGATAAATGTTAAAAAAAGTCACGAACTTTGGTGTCGTTTGTTTTAATGTTAAAAACGTTATGAATGTTGAAAGTCAGCGCGGGCAACTCCCGCGCCCTCCCCACCCCAGGCTAATCAAGGTTACGGGCTTTGCTGTCTCCAGCATCTGCCTGCCGTTAAAAAGAGATTAAATAACACTTTTTGAGATTATTAAAATAGTTAGAACCTTAGATTGCAAATACAGCAGAATTATTAATCAACGGCAAAGTTTTAAAGTTCATGTATGACTGTGTAACGCGTGTTCTTTATGTTTATTGTTTAACAGGCACAGATACGAATGCATTTGCAGGATTTCGCGCTTGTAGATGTTTAAATGATTTCCATCGTACGCACATGTTTGAAGGCTGCAAACCATGTCCTAAAGATGGATTGAAGTGTTTGGATGATGGCGTTGTTCTTGAGAGTGGCTTTTGGTGGCAGTGGAAGAATGAAACATACCGAGAATTGTATAAACGTTTCACTGACAACTTAAAGAATGCCTCTTTTAGTCCTGCATTGCACGCCAATACTTCCGGGGATAATAATTCCCTCATCGAATACCGATACCCGCTTCCTCGACCATACAAATGTCCCATAGAAGAAGCATGTAACGGAGGTTTAGATTCGTCATGCGTCGCTGGATATGAAGGCCCATTATGTGCAGTATGCAGTGATGGATATTACAAGCAACTGAAGAATTGCAAGCTCTGTCCAACGAAGGAATGGATGGCCGGTCAGCTTTCAATAATAGCGGCAGTTATTGCAATAGTAACTGTTTTCGTGATTTGGGGAAGCAAGAAGAAAAGCAAAAAGGACACAGGACGTTCACTTATGGACATATGTCTTGGGAGGATAAAAATCGTCGTTGGATTCTACCAGGTGACGTTTGGAGTACTTGAAGCCTTCTCGTACATTAAATGGCCGGAATCACTTTCCGTTATTGGAAAGTATTCGGGGATAATTCAACTGAACGTGCTTCAGATCGCTCCTGTCCACTGCATTGTACCTGCGTTGAAAGTTGATGCATTCGGGAACTTGTTTGGTATAATGGGTTTGAATGGTGCGGCAATCGTCCTGGCCATTGCCAGCTTCGGACTCATAAAGCTGATTTCAAGGCCGAACAATTTAAACGAAGAAGAGAAAGTAAAGAAAATGGCACGAGCAAAGCAGGCAATTTACAGAAACCTATTTTTCTTCCTTTACTTGACGTACCTGAGTACGTGCTTGAAAATAGCCCAGGTTTTGCCCCTGGCCTGCCGCAAACTGTGCGTTGACGAAACGGAGGAACAGTGTCAGAAGTTCTTGAAAGCCGACTATAATATCAAGTGCACAAGCGCAAGATATAACCGGTTGGTCAAATTTGCCTACTTTGCTGTTAGTTATGTAGTCCTTCTGCCGACTGCGTCTCTGATAGCAATTTGGAGACAACGAAGGGTGATCAGGATAACCGAGAACGAAACGGCAAACGAGGCACGTGATGTTGAAGATTCAGGCACAGAAGATTTGGTGGGAGTACGATTCCTTTATGAAAATTACAATCCTCGCGTGTGGTATTGGGAACTTGTGGAAACATTTCGAAAGGTTATCTTGACATCTGGATTGATCCTTGTGGGAGGCGAAAGCAGAGCTTACGTTGGATTAGCTTGTGTTTTGGCGGGTCTGTACGGTATGATTTTCGCTTTAAAGAGGCCAATACTGGATCCTTTTGAGAACAAGTTAATGCTGACATCTCTTGCCGTCACCTTCGTTAACCTTGGCATTGGCGCCGTGAGTAGAATTCCCAAAGAAGGTATACCGTCGTCCATCGACCCATACGTGGACGGTATCATGTTCAATATACTGGTCTTTGGTGCCAATTCCTTGGTTATTTTACTTCTTGTGGGTGAGTATAGAACTTTTTTTCAAAAAATGGAAAGTTATAGTTTTCCGTGTTTTGTTTGTATGTTGCAGCTCTTAAGCTTCTCTATTCTCAACGCAACATTAACTCACATTGGTCGTCAAATATTACTGACCATAGTGCCTCAGTGGTCTTTTTTACCGAGGTGGCCATATGGCGGTTTGACACTGTTTAGTAGTCCTTTTCGTATCAATTTCTACGCTTTAAGTTTAACTAGGGAACTGAGGAAATAAATATAATTTTAAATTCATTTGTTAAAGTGCACCTAACCCCCAATTTTTTTTTCTTTTAATGAACTCAATGTACGTTGAAAAGTCGAATAGTGAAATATTTCTTGTTTTTAACGTCGCGTTAGTGAGTTATAGAGATTTGAATTTACTAAATGCTAATAAGATGACGTCAAATGCAGACTCGTTTATTACACAACTACTTGTTTCCACCTCCAAGTAATATTTTTTTACAAATCGATTGACTATAAACAGTTTTTATTAGTATTTTCTAAATTGATTGTCCTTAAGCTGTGAACTGCGTATTGTAAATTGAAGTAGAAAAAATGGTAAAGTCTGCATTTGACGTCATGTAATTAGCATTTTGTAAATTCAAATCTCTATAACTCACAAACGCGACGTTAAAAACAAGAAATATTTCACTATTCGACTTTTCAACGTACATTGAGTTGATTAAAATAATAAAAATAGGGTTTAGGTGCACTTTAAATGTTTTCCCGTCTCGAGTCACTCAATTACAATCTAGTTGCAGGGAAATTCTGAGAATGAAAAAGCTGTCTATTGAATCCTTTTAAGAACAAGGATTACTTAATAATGATTACTTTTCCCAACTATTTATAATGGTAATTGAACTGAGTGGAGTGCAGTTTGGTCTGAAATCATAAGCGTGATTTCAAAATCGAACGAAAATCACAAGTATGATTTCAGACCAAAATTGCACAACATGAAGTTCAATTACCACTTTATTACATCCATTTTGAAATCGCACAATTTAATCACCCAAATACAGGATTTTAGTCAGTACCAATGTTTTATTGATACATTAGGTGGTTTGTAAAAACCGGGAAAAAGATGCGATTTAGAGCAAAAACTAGTGCGATTTGGGAATAAATCGCACTGCTGAGAGCCAATCAGATTGCAAGGATCACCAGTGATCTCAAAATGGATGTAATAAAAAGTGCAACGTCTAGGTATTGATTTGCTAAGAAGAATCCGTGGCACTTTTCACCGTTTCAACCCGTGCTCCTTTTTGCCTTCCTACTATGTCAAATGAAGATTTATTTTTATTCCTCGTGCGCTCAAAGGAAAAACACTACCTTTCCCTAGCTACTCTTCCAACTTTAAATTTTAAGCATATATCTTTATGTTTATTAAATTGTATTACTAAATGTTAACAAGACAACTGATTTAGAAAACGACCTCGGAACTTCCAAGCTAGTATCCTATGCGCAAAGATGGAACACGAGCAGTTTATAAATAAAGCCTTTTTACTCAAAGATATACTTATTCTCTCTATTGTTTCAGCTCAATACCTTTTATATATTTACCGTTATATAAAAGAATGGCGCAAAAATCCGAAGTGGTCTTTTTCCTGTTGCTTGGCCCTGCTTCTGCCCCTTAACAACTTGCAGGGGGAAATCCGTGGATTGACTGGAAAGAACATACTTAAGCAACAACTTCAAAGCGGAAAAATCGACATGCCGACCATGGCCCGTACTTTCAAGGACAGCGGGGCAGTTGAGTTTACTCTTGATGATGACACATCAAGCCCTGCGGCAGATACTGAACAAACTGAAGCAACATCCAACGAGAGACAGGACATCGAGCAAGGCGTCCTTACCCTCGCCATGGTCAGCATTCATGAGCTGCCAAGGGGAACATACGACACCAAACTCTAAGTGGTGTCTTGATTGACCCTGTCTAAATCACAAAGGTCCAATGGAATGAGTGCCGGATTATCCAGAGACAGTGAGACACGTTAAGTTGTAAATATATCGTTCCTTACAGTTTGCATCATTATTGTTATGCATATATATCAATTCATTGTTAGGTTAGCTTAGAAAGGAAGGAAAAGCATTAGCATTAGACTAGCACAATGGATTGTACTTTTGAGTGATTCATGTATTATTAGCTTTTCACATGCTTTGGACGAACTTTGGAGTCTAACAGCGACCGAAATTCGATTGCGTCTTATGAACAGCCAGATATTTTTCAAAAGAACCTGAGTATTGGCATACCGTGTGGCACTGAATTTTTACGGAAGTTTAATTTTGCTGATGGGTGATTTTTGTGTTTTGCAGGAACTTATTTTTGCGATTTGTTAACTTTTTTTTTTGCTGGAAATTAATGTTTGCGATTGGCAGGAAGTCAAGTTCAATTGGATTTTCAACTTTTACGTTTTTTATTTGAGTACAATCAGTACATGCAATCGAAATACAGGTAAACCTACATGCAGATGTAAAGGCATCAACACCATTATATATATTACGTGTAAAAGTTGACCCACAAAACTCGCAAAATTAGAACCCGCATAAATTAAGTGCCATACGATAGTTTAAATATATTTCATTTACACTAAATACAACTTCTATATGAAACTTCAGTTCTTACGGTATCTGGTGCTGATGCAATGGAGACGCGCTCAGTGACTCCGGCCACGGAATTGCTTAAAATGACAACCATGGGTCATAAAATGAATCGCACACGAATTTCTGTAAGAGGAAAATACATGTTATATAATTGTTTTACTTATATTAATCACATTATCGAATTGTAGTGACGTCGCTTACAAAAGGTCGATTGCAAAAAGGAATATCAAAGCAGCCACCTGCGTTGAAATTGGTCGCGATCGTTTACGAAATGTCTGCACTTTATTGATTTGATTTGGAAGGCTTTTTGAGAAAGTACATGATCGCTTAGAAGCGGTGGACGCAAAGGGTGGAACGAATGTATAGTATTAAGATTTCACTTGTTGATGGAAGACGTTTTAGAATGCTTTAACGAATTTACCACTTATACTACTACAACGTATAGTACATCATGTATAATACAATGACTACCCTGGAGATACACACCTTAATATTGATTGAATTCAAAACAGCAATATTTACTTAATTGATAATTGTTTAATAATTCATTAATACTTAGATATAATTGAATAAATTATAGGTGGAAAAGTGCCCCAGGGTATACGTAGATTTAGACAAACCAAAATTGATATAATATTGCGGTTCCTGTTACAATAAAAATATGGGTTTGTAGGTCGGATCGATCCATTTTTCCTAGCATTTATTTTATTACTGGCAGTGTCAGTTAATTCGAAAATCAAAGGAAAGCAAGATGTAGGTCTGTAAGGGAAACAAAACTTGAAACAGAGGTCATTAGACTTTCGCATTTGTATTGGTCAAAAAATAGAGTTAGGCCTAGGTGATGCCTTTACAGTTAACCCCACCACTTTTTGAGCTTAGAAAAAACTTTTCGATGGGCAACAAAAACCGCAGTATATTTGGTTTGTCTTTAGACAGTTCACTTTTAAATGTTGGTTCTGCAGTTTTTCAGTTATAATTATTTATCAGTCTTTAACTGAAAACAAAAAACCAAACAAAAAATGAAAAAAGGCAAGAAAATGCTAAGGTCAAGAAACGTCATTTATAATAGGAAAGTATCAGTGGCACATATCTTATTATGATACATATACAGTATATTGTAGCGTTGTAGCTTTGTAGCGTTGTAGCCTTGAGGTAATTTTATTTGATTGTAGCTTAAATGACGTACACATTATCCGGCAAACATGATTACCAAGGAAGCATAGTTCAGTTTATAAGACTGGTGGTTCCCAAAAGTTCCCACTCTAACCCATGCATCTCCAAACTGAATGGTGTCTTCGCATCAGATAAAAATATTTATTCATACCTTCTTATCAATCGCTCGGGTAGAGAATTACTTTACTAGTATCAAGCTCTTTGACTATTTCATTTTGCTGGCTTGGTCAAGGACAAATGATCGCTCGAGTAGAGAATTACTTCACTAGTATCAAGCTGTTTGACTATTTCATTTTGCTGCTTGGTGGACAAATGACCGACCATTTAAAGGGACACTGTCCAGCCGAAATAGAAAAATTCCGCTGAGCTTATTTCCACGTTATATCGCCAAATTCCAACAAATATACAACTTAGTTGGGCAAAAATTAAAGATTCTATAAAGCAAAACAAAAGCAGCAGTTTGGAGATAAAGTGCGGGATTGCAAGGATTGAAGTGGATTACAGTTCAGTAAATTTGATTTCTTGACAGCCTGTCAATAAATCAAACCTGCCTTTCTTGTGAAATTTTGACTTTTCCTAGCCGTTATTTTGTCTGTTTATTCATATTTCTTTGCTTCTATCACTTTTGGAGATGGTTTCTTCCAATTTCACGATAGTAAAGTAAGCTTAAAGCAAGCTCCTGGTCATAATCATGAAAACACGATATTTCAGCCGGGACACTGTCCCTTTAAAACCTTATCTTAGAAACAATTTCCGGCTTTTCACCTGTTCACCTTAAGTCCTCAAAAATTTAGCTGTTTCTGGGAGTTCAAAGGTTTGACTATTTTTTTTTAGTTTACTTTGTTGTTATAAAAGCAAAAACAAACTTTATAAAATCCGTAAAGGCTGTAAAGGAAACGAAAACACGCAAAAAGGCGGAAAACAAAGGACGCTGTTGTTACGCCAATGACCATAAACTGGCGATTTCCAAGTGAATGAGTCACAAAGAAGTAATTGGTTGACGGCTTCCTGGAACCCCCCGTCGGTGCATTAAAGGGTTGAGTTTCTTTGCTAAGGCTTCCGGTTTACATTCGTAACCATTTCAGAGTTAAATCAGTCCAGAGTTTTTTTTTAATATGGTCAATTTTCATTACCAACGTCAACGATGTATATACAATGCAATGGAGTCAGTCAAATTTGATAAAGCGTTGGGCGTGTTTGCTGTAGTTGCGACCAACCTAAGCACTTTGTGAGTGTAAAGCAACTGTCATCTAAAAATTATTGCGAACGAGTCGGTAAAGAAAAAGACGTGATTTTTGACCAGGTGACAACTGGAACTGCAATTTTGTTTTGTCCTTACCACCGGATTACCAATACAGTACAGCTTCGTATTAGCCATCAATCATGTTTGCCGGAGGAGGCTTTTTTCATAAGTAATATGTACATGCTAATGCATTTAAAGTGATAACGAAATGAAACCAAACGGCAGCTAACAGTGATAGGGGAGACCTTCGGTCTACGTCATTATGAGATTGAGTACGACATTGACTTTCAAGTCTAATTCGCGTGCCTTATATTCCATTCTAGAGTTTTATTATCTGCTTGTACGTCAGCAACAGAAAGTAGCAAGACATGACTGGCTTGAAATTCAATAGGTCGTCTCGTACTCAATCCCGTACTCGTATTGAAATAAAAAAAGAAGAGAAGTTGTAAAGTAAACAAAAATCTGCTTGGTATTTGCTGTAAAAACTAGCTTTAATAAAGCCTCCTTTTTGACCTGCATTTTAAAGTGTCTTGTCAGTGGAAAGTGTGGGACTTAATTCATAAATGTACTTTACTTTTGAAAATACTTTATTAGGGTTAACTGTATTCCATATAGCCCCAGCTGAGACTCGTTAGCCTTAAAGCAGTATGACTAAGGGAGCGGTCATTGACTATTGGGGGGGGGGGGGGGGGGGGGAGGGCCGGTAAATTTTGGGGGAGGGCTGTGTTTTTTTGGGCGCCCATTTGGGGTGGGCCACAATTTTATGGGCCCACGTTTAGGGGAGGGTTACAATTTCTGGGCGCCTTTCATTAAAACGTTGGACGATGTGCATAAATGGGTTTTGTGCTATTGACTTTGGCATGGCAAGAGAATCTTCATAGAATCGTATACTCAAAGCTTAATTTCACAGTGAAAAAGCTCACACCTAGAACAATTAAAACATAACTTGATTTATTTCTGGTATACGGGTGTCCTTAGTTTAAGATTACGCAACCTTATCCCGACATCAGCTATGCTCCACATTGTGAAATTTGCTATAATACCCTACCTTACCGTTATTGTCAGACTGTCTGGCATTTTTGATGTGCTTCCGACTGCACAAAATTAGAACGAATCCAAGAACGAGCGTTACGCGCTGTCTACTGTGATAATGATTCAACGTACGAAGAACTCTTGCAAAGGGCGAACCTACCCATACTGAGCACGCGAAGGTTACAGGCAATAGCTATATTAACTATGTACAACGTTAAAAATGGTTTGGCGCCCCATATATAGTGAACTTATTCGTTGTCTCAACTGCTCATTGCAATCTTAGAAACCCCCGACTTTATATTATTCCGAGATTTAGGACAGTTACATACGGAAAACACAGCTCATCATACCTAGGCCCCGTCCTTTGGTCTAAAATTAATAAATATACTCGGCTGTCTGACTCGCCAGAAATTTTCAAAAACGTATCAAAACAGTTAATCTTAGCAACTTATTAGACAACACATGTAAAGACTGCCTGTTATGTAACACTTAGTGTTATTGACATTTTAGCTCATAAATACATATTTTATCTATTTAAGTAACTTTGTAACATTTACTTTAGGTGTCCCCAATTAGCGGTCAACGCGCGCTAGCGATAAGACCTGTTATAATTATTACCGGTATATTATTATTATTTAATACTATAAAACTCAATCAGTCTTAAACAGTAACGGTATCAAACACATTGTTTTTTTTTTCTTTTTCAACAAATGCGACGTAGTCTTGAAACAGTTTGCCAATGAATGTCCAGTGAAGATGTATAAACGATTACTCAATGGGTTCCCAGAAAGGATTGCATTCCAATGTGTTCCAAAAGGGGCCTATGTCTTCTGCACTGCTGCTGTCGTATGCTTCCACTGCAGTAAAGGCACTTCCAGATTCCTCCTCCTGACATTGTTCCACACTATCATCGGCCCCGTCATCGCTATTTCTTCCACTGTCATTGATGCTACTTGGGTTGTCTTGGTCGCTACTTTCATCGTCTTCACTTGCATTAGAGCTACTCTCATTTTCAGAAAACCCCAACAGTGTTCTAAGCTCTGATTTCGCGCTGTCATTTAAAAGTTCACACTGATCAGACATCAAACCGATCGCCCATTTCTGCTCTCTTTTTCCAAGTTCTTTTACGTTGTCTCCGCGCAAATCTTCCTTCTGACAAATGGTACCCTCTGACCAGTCAGGCGCAATCTTCTTTAGAACCTCAGTCGTCCTGGCCACATGCCTCGCCTTTTTCCGCTTCACAGTCTTTTGGGTATTTTGTTTCCTTTTTCTTGATTTTCTTTTCATTGCAGAGAAGGGGTGCTTGAATGCTGCTTTGCAGGATTCTTGCAGCTGACTTAGACTGGTTATTAAAGTATGTAATTCATTTGTAAAACCCTGCAATTCGGTAAGCTTTTGCTCGTCAAAGTCGTGTGCAGTTTTATGTCCTGTTAAAACTCTACCTGATGAATGGATTGTTGTTTCTAAGTGTTCCTTTAGGTTTTTTTGTAAAGTTTCGATTGAAGTTTCGACCTTCTTTATGTTTAACATGTTCTGTGTTATGGTCGTTGAATCATGCGGCTTGAGAATGTGGTTTTCTCTTAGAAGAAATCCAGCCTTTGAAGGATTCTTTACAGATTGCAGTTGTGCTAATTGCTCTCTAAATTTTTTTACCGCCTTCTCATTGTCGTATTCTCTTCTCGCTTCTGCATGGAATGCTTTTTTAAAAGCCTTCTTGTTGCCACCAACATAGCCAACCCGTTCCAAATAAAATGATTCGTACACTTCGTTATAAAATCTGCTCATGTCGTTCCGGGGATTTGGGATCCACCCAAGGTTTTTATCCTTGTTCACGCTTGCTTGATTTTGTATTTTCTCCGCATTGTCACTTGTCATTTTCGCTGTGGATTCCTGAGACTCTTTGTATACTTCTACAAGCCTTCTTGCTTCGAATACACTCATTTCTGAGAAAAAAATTCAAAAAGAGCAACATTTTATTGTAAGGAACCTTGCCATGGTTAGCACGTATGCTATCAGAGATTTCGTGTTGTCTTTTTTATGACACATTACACGTGCAATGTCATTTTTATTCAGGTCTCTGAAGGATCTCCGCACCTTCGAGAAATCTCAGTTACTCTTGATATGAATCACGGATCAGTCTTTCTCAAACGATGCACATTTAACCTAACAATATTCGTCAAATATTTCCCCTTCGAGTAAATTTACGCGCCTTTGATATCCTGATTGACCACGATCGCTACATAGTGCAAAAAAATCAGTAGAAGTTAAGGACACAAACATTACAACTGTAAACACAGTGAACGTGTGAGTACTACATGTATGTACTGATATCTGCTGCTTTTTTCATTTCGTACCTCCCATTTTGGTCTAAATATAAAAACCAACTATATTTAATAAAATAAAATAAAACATTAAAACCCAGGAATTATCTTTAATTACATAAAAGCTTACCTAATTCCTGCCTAAGAAGCTCTTCGTTCACATGTTGGAGGTGTTCAACTTTTTTTAAACCTTTTCTGACGCAAACACCCTCATAATCTTCTAGATCTGCTCTTTGAAGTACGTCTATTATTGGCGATGAACCCAGTATAAATCGCGAAGAACTAGCCATGTTTATAGTGCCGGTTCAATGATCAGAATGATCCCGACATGCGACAGATCGCAAAGTAACAACGGGGCTGTTTATTGTATGGTTTCCCTTTACTTGGTGAAGCATTTGGGTTTTGTAAATAGTGTATTAAAATAGTAACACTTGTTTCTTATTCCAATGAAATAATTGACTCAAAATAACATTCGTATGGTTTCTCGTGGTGCAACATTCGAATTTTCAAAATTTTTCACAGGGTTACAATTTTTTGGGCTCACATTTTAAAGGGGGCCGAGATTTTTGGGCTGTTAACCGGAGAAGGGCTAAAATTTTTGGGCTCTAACCTTTGAAATAATACCGACCATCCCCCCCAATAGTTAATGACCATTCCCTAAGGTGACGCGTTACAGTGTAACTTGTGCCCTAGAGTGGCCGTCGTAGCATTGAACCAATGGTATGGATGTAGCCTGTTCTATTCGTTCTGATTGTGAGTAGCACGGCATTGGTAGAGCCATATCTACCTGTTCAGATTGTGAAGAGCATAGCAAGGGTAGAGCCAGTTCTATTCAGTAATATTGTGAGGAGCATAGTATGGGTATAGCCAGTTCTACTTTTTTAGATTGTGAAGAGCATAGTATGGGTACAGCCTGTTCTACTTGTTTAGATTGTGAAGAGCATAGTATGGTTATAGCCAGTTCTACTTTTTCAGATTGTGAAGAGCATAGTATGGGTACAGCCAGTTGTACTTGTTCAGATTGTGAAGATTATAGTATGGGTATAGCCTGTTCTGATTAATTTTTCTCTTATTTATCAAAAAAGGATTTAATCAAATTAAGATTCTAGAAAAAAAAATCATAGCCCTTGGTTGACACCACTACTTCAAAAGTAATTGTGACTTTCGCAGAATAATATCAATTATATGTGAATGACATTCCTCTCGACATGATGCAGAGAAAGATTGGCCATTTTCACGATGGCGTAATTTTATTACAATTACCAGAATTCATTTCGATGGACTCAGTAGCATCTCATTCAGGAAGGAATAACAGTACTCCTACTTGCTTTATGCTTTACCAAGGTAAGCTCCTGCATAGTGGGCTTCCTGTGGCTCATGCGCCACCAGAACTCATTTGGATGGACTCAGTAGCATCTCATCCAGGAAGGAATAACAGTAATCCTACTTGCATTGCTTTATGCTTTACCAAGGTAAGCTCCTTCATTATGGGATTCCTGTGGCTCATGTGCGACGTCACCTTTTCCTTTCCCCGCCGAAATAACGAAATTGTGTTAACTTAATTTCCATGTGATATCGCCAAATGCCACCAAATATATAACTAAATTGAATAAAAAGACTGTATAGAGCAAAACATAAGCTGTAGTTTGGAGTAAAAGCGAAGGATTACAATGATGGAAGTAATATATCAAACACGAGGAACAGTGTTTCATCAGATTTCCAAACACCGAGAAGTGGGTTGGAAAAACGAGGCGCCCAATAGGAGGTAGTATCAATGCCCCAGTTATCTTGACGTTTGCAACATGTAGGGCAGAGGCAGTGAATGTTAAAGAACACGTGAGGGAGATTGGTGTTATTATGACCCTTTACAGCGACGATAGAAACAGTTTTACTGAGGCGGCAACAACAAAGCCAGGGAAACCACCCGCACACGCCAGCGCTATGGCGCGCCATTCGTTTCAAAATTACTTTTATCTATTGTTGACAATTCAGCTATTATTAATGTCTATAAACATGGTCAGTTGCATATAACTGGCTCAGTCGCCTACACCTGTTAATTTGTGTATTGTCATTATTCAGTTGATCAGTATTACGTTCTCCGTCGATAATGTATTAGTTTATCAGTCGGTCTGTCACACGTCTACAACTTGGTTGTGTATAGTACTCGGTCAGTTGTGCGTATTCCTCGGTCGGTTATGTCTTAATTACTCGGTCGGTTGTGCGTATTTCTCTCTCAGTTTGAGTGTATTTCTTGGTCAGTTGTCTGTATTACTCGGTCAGTTGTGTGTATAACTCGGTCAGTTGTGTGTATTACTCTGTCGGTTGTGTGTGTTACTCGGTCAGTTGTGCGTTTTCCTCGGTCGGTTTGTTGTATAACTCGGTCAGTTGTGTGTAGTACTCGGTCAGTTGTGCGTGATAACACGGTCAGTTGCGTTAATTACTCGGTCAGTTGTGTGTATTACTCGGTCAGTTGTGCGTTTTGCTCGGTCAGTTGTGCGTTTTACTCGGTCAGTTTGGTATATAGCTCGGTCAGTTGTGTGTAGTACTCGGTCAGTTGTGCGTGATAACACGGTCAGTTGCGTTAATTACTCGGTCAGTTGTGTGTATTACTCGGTCAGTTGTGCGTTTTACTCGGTCAGTTGTTTGTTGGCGCGCCATACAGCGCTACAGATGACTCGGGAAATGACAACTAACTGGACTAAATTGCAGCTGGAATTTGCAGTGGTTTTACCCGAAATACAAATGTAATAGCATGTCATTACTCGTGGCGAAGCACACGAGTTGTAAATCCGGCGTTGACTTTTCTTGTTTTTTTTTTCGTGTCACATTAGCGCATGCAAATCCGCCGTAAGCAAAAAGATGGCGCCACGCAGTGCATTGTGGTTAAATGTACCAAAATTAGTTTTTAAACATCCGTAAACAAACAAGATGGCGGTCAGCCGCAGAGTCGACAGGAGTGGGTTCTGATGCCCTTTAGCTGTGCTGTTGCAGGCTGCGGCCATAAAAGTTGGAAAAATAATACTCTGAAATATTATTCTTTCCCAAAAGACGAAAAATTAAGGCGAAAATTGATAAGAGCTCTGAGTTTACGACGCAAGAATTACAAGTGGAAATCGAGCGACCGAGTATGTAGTGCCCATTTTCCTGGAGGACACAAATATGGAACAAATAATATACCCTCAATTTTTCCAAGAAGGGATTTAAAAAGTGGTAATATTGTGTGGCCGGTAGACATTTCAAGTTTGCTACGGGATAACTCATGTCCAACCGGGGAAGACAAAAATAAATCCACCTCAACAGCGAGCGTCGATAGCGTGAACATTACCACAAAGACAGTTTCAGTAAACGCCGAGAATTTCCCACCGAAGAGTAAATCAGATAATGACAATGTGGTGGTGCAGCAGGGCTTGGATGTGAAAGAAAACCAAGACTGTACATGCAGGCATGAAATTAACAGACTGTTGGAAAGGATAAAGTCACTTGAGGAGCAACGAAATATTGAAAGATTTGGCATAAATAGGTTCATGCTTTCCGATTCTGATATCAGGTTTTACACCGGCTTGCCTGATTATAAAACATTTCTTGCCTTATACAATTTTCTGAAACCACGGTCGGGTTTTCAATTAAATTACTATAATGGGTACACAAATGTCACGAAACATCCATCATATGTGGTGTCCAGAGGAAGACCTCGTAACCTCGTCGAGATTGACGAGTTATTTTTAACCATGATTAGACTGAGGCTAGGATTACTAGAGAAAGACCTTGCTGATCGATTTAACACAGATCAAACGGAAGTATCTAAGATTTTTTCTACCTGGGTTGACCGAATGCATGATTGCCTGGGACAGTTAAGTTTCATAACGGACCGTGACACTATGAAGAAGTTTTTGCCCAGCTGTTTTAAGCCAGAGCATGAGGACGTGTACCTCATTATTGACTGCACTGAGCTCTTCATTGAGAAATCTTCACAAGTTATTCAGCAGAGTGCAACATGGTCAGAGTATAAGGGCCATAATACTGGTAAAGCTCTAATTGGCTTGTCTCCAATTATGCTTCCAGCATTTGTTTCTGAGGTGTATCCTGGAAGCATATCAGATGAAGAGGTTCTGTCTAAAAGTGGCATTTTGGCATTGGCCCAAAGAGGGGACAGATGGTTGGCTGACAAAGGATTTATTGTCCAACATATCCTGGATGATTATGGAGTAAGAGTTGACACACCAGTGAAACTGGAAGGAAAGAAGCAGTTTACTGAAGAAGAAGATGTGCATAACAGGAAGAACTCTCAGGTCAGAGTACATGTTGAACGAGCAATAAGAAGGATCAAGGTTTTTAGAATTCTTAAAGGAAATATTCCTATTCGTTATGGACACCTTCTGTCAAAACTATGGAAAGTATGTTGCTGGCTGACTGCATTCCTACCACCATTAATAAATGGCGAAGAAGAACATGAGGAGTAACATGTTTCACATGCATGAAGTACTTACTGTACATTCAATTTTCTGCTTATAATAACAATGACAATAATGTTTTGTGTTTAGGTGACCATATCATTTCTTGTAAATAAAATTCTTGCTTGCCTTCTGTAAGAACTGCATGTTATTTAGGGTTCCAGTTAATTTTTCAATGCAGGGTGTCAGTTAAGGAATTCCAAAGGGTCAGTTGCCACTGTTCCCACATAATCAAATGTTATAATTAACAAATCTAATGTGGCTTAGCGTTGTCTGAACTCTTATCGAAAACGGGTACGCATCATCACAGTGGTCAAAATTTGTTGGGGACTCATGAGGCTGCGCCTTGTGAGTCCACAACAAATTTTGACCACTGTGATGACGCGTACTCGTTTTCAATAAGAGTACAGACAACGCTAAACCACATTCGTTTTTTTAGC
This sequence comes from Cladopsammia gracilis, assembly GCA_022457155.1. Lineage (NCBI taxonomy): Eukaryota > Metazoa > Cnidaria > Anthozoa > Scleractinia > Dendrophylliidae > Cladopsammia > Cladopsammia gracilis. The sequence goes on along the minus strand of JAJGOT010000906.1, from coordinate 16,424 downwards.
ACAATATCAACTAAAAAAGAAAATGTTTTTTTCAGAGTGCGAGCTGAAAAAGGCATTGCATGACACATTGACGTGAGCATCGTTGTCTGGACTCTTATTGACAATGGCAAGTTAGCCAATCAGATTGCAAGACTAGTAGCAATTGTGGTAAAAAACAATTTCTATTTGTCAGGTCATGTAGCTGACCTTGTCAGATTTTTTGACCTGAGACCCCTCACTTATCTGGAACCCTGAATTTATTATGCCTATAAAAATATTCTGATAAACAGTGTAACCCTAATGACAATATTTGCTGCTAGTCTTTTTGTATCTTCTGAAATACATTAATTGCAATGGAAGCCATTATGTGGAAATCAGGGTCTATAATAGGAAGCATGATCAGAAAATTAAGCCCAAACAGCATTGAGAACACAATGACCACAATTTTGGGGCTATGATCAAGGCAATATGTAAAGTAATCTTCTATCTGTACATACAAAGGTGATACATTTGTGATATCCTGAAAATTTTAGGAAACAGAATTTTGAAATGCACATTTCAAATACTGTGTTCAATGAAATTGTTCACAAGTCAAATAATAATTAATTTAATCATAAACATAACAACCAGTGTTGTGCTCTGGAAATAAATATTTATTTACATCTACTTATTTCTTGTTAACAAATTTAAGATATATTTAAGAGTAAGTGAAGCATTGGGCCAAAAATCAATAATTTATGCATTTCAAAATATATTTAATATCAAACTATATTTTTAAATAGCTAATTTTCAAACAAAGTTTTTGAAAAACTTTGAAAATAAAGGCTGGTTTAACTTAAAGCTGTCTTTTAGATTTATGAAAACATCAAAGGAAGACCCATGGTTAACCATCAGATGACAGAAAAATAACTTCTGTGCATGATCGTGCAAGTTGATTTGCGCACTGCCGTAAGGGTAGTAAGTTTTCAAAACTGGGCACTTGATTTGACAGTGCTTGAAGCTTCTGGGCCAAGATATTATCTTCAGATATAATGTCTATTCTACTATTGCTTAGGATTGCATTGCAGCATACTTTAAAAGCATTAATGAAATTATTGTTCTTTCTGATTAAAAAATACTTTGACTTCTTATTCTCAGGAACATAGGATTGGAGAATACAATCATTGGCTTGTGCACATTCTTCCTGCAAATGTATTTGAGCAACATGAGCCCCAGTTACTGAAGATAGTGGTTCCAAATTACCTTCTGAACGGGTCTTAATTTCTAACAGACACAGTCCAGAAAGGCTAACTTGTTTTCCAATTTTAATTTCTACAAGTGTCTTGCATGTTTCTCCCAGCAATGTTCTGTCTGGGGAAGCTCCAAACAATGCATCACTTTCCAAAATAAAAAGTCCACATTTTTCCACAACAGCAGCACTCTCACTTGCAAAGCATTTTGAAGCTTCATCTTCAAATATAATACCTCTGTGAAAGTTCCTGAAATTTTTTGAGGGTTCTGCTTTCTTATTTCTGATGCAGTCCCAAGTTTCTTGAAACTCCCTCTTTCCTTGTAGACCAATCACAGCAGGTGCCTTTGATGATGTTATCTTTCCGATTCTCTTAAGCTGAACCACTCAGAACTTCTTTGAGCAACTTCAGTAACATTTTCTTTATTTTGACACACTTGAATTGAGTCAGAAATAGCAAAACAACTCTTTTCTACAGACACATTTTCTTTCTCTTTGACAAAGTTAAGTTTTAAAATTTCAGATACAACTTTAGGGCACTTGGATGAAGCTAAGTCATCACATAGCTTGGTTACTCGTTCATTATCAACTGCTGGCTCTCCGTTCGGTCTTGATGTGTAACCACAACTCACCTCCACTGGCAATTTCCGTTTTCTTCCTCCACTTTTGTCTCGCTGTATCAGATGCTTTTCAAACACAATTTCTTGCAGTGGCATTCTTTTCATGAGCTCTTTCTCTGGATCTTGTGAGGCTCTTATGGATGGCATTCCCCACTGTTGACGGACTTGTGTGCAGCTGATTGACTTGGGAAGCTCAACACTGCATGACATGGTGGCCTCTACCAATTTGTACGCCAAAGCAGCAACATGCTTGCAAAATCCTCGTTTCCCAGCAGCACACAAGTGGTCTTTTGCAGCTAGAATTTTTCCAGATGTCTTATCGAAAATTATTGAACACGCATAAAGCCCTTCACCAGATGAAATACCTTTGGCTTGTTTCATAGCGGGACGTGTGTAGCCCTCAAGTACAAACATGTTGTTTTGGTTCGGCAAAAGGTTGATTCGCATGGGTTTCCCGGACGTTTCGAACTTTTTTGTCTTTGAGAAGGCATATTCTTTCCGTTACATGCTTTTCATCGGAAGTCAGCTCAAAATACTTCTCGACAACCGAGTGGGTAACAGTCGGAATGGCTGCCAGCGAAGACGTCCAGCCGTTCTGGGGAATATCGCCATCGAGTATTTTCTCTAAAACTCGACGCTCATTACCGAGTGTTTCTTTCCTCTTTTGCTCGTAGAATTTCCCGTCTGGATCCTTTAGAAATTTCTTATCCCAACCATTTTCAATATATAACTGGACTCTAGTAAGGCAGAAAAAAAACCAACGTAACGCATCTAATAAAAAAATAATTATAAGATCGATGAAAAAAACAGCACTCACGCGATCTACGACTTACTTGTGTTTCAGCTCTTTTAAATTGAGCTGACTTAAATTTTGGCATCCTCGACACTTTAACCATCTTATGGCTTCAGATTTGGTGAGCTTTTCGATTTCTTTTGCTAACTTGGCCCTGGAATTTCGTCTTCAGAGAGATGGACGTTTGACACGACAGCCGCCATCTTGTTTTCGAAGGTTATTTTGGTACATTTACCTACAATGCACTGCGTGGCGCCATCTTTTTGCTTACGGCGGATTTATGCAGGCATATTTAAGTCTATATCGACGACTATATGGCTTTCGGCCATGAAATACATACCATAAAATCTCTCCGTGTGTGTACTCGAGAAGCAAGATAAAGAACTACTGCGTACAACTGCACACTTTCAAGACAATTCAAGGCGGTCATGGATGGATAGGATCGTTTGATATTGTGTTCGCCGCTTATTCCTGTGGGATTTTTGCTCTGGCAAGTTCTGTGTTTTATAAGTTATATTAAGAGGAAGAATCTGTAACAATCACCTTAGCCTTACCGAAAATGGAAAATCGAATTTCCTCAAACTCCCTGATATGGAAGGCCTGTTTGAACTTATCATAAAAATATAAGTTTCAGTTCGCTGCGGTTAATATATTTGTCAAACCGCGGCTTAACCTCACATGCGGCCTCACTGCGGTCATTTTGCGGTCGTTTGCTGCCCCTCAAAAAACTATTTTGTTTGTTGATTTGAACCAGGACAAGAGAAAGATATTCAAATGTAGAGATTGTATACTGAATTCTTTGCGATGTGAACTGATTCCCATTACTTTACGTTAAGCACTAAATATTTGAGAGATTTTTGAATCTTTATGAATGAAACACCGTTATTTGAAAGCGAAATTTTACTAAAATTCAGGTCATGTTTTCGCACTCTGTTACGTTGCTTTGATCCCGGAGGTCACTACTCAGTAAAAAAACAATGCTTCCTCTCTACAAATATGCAATAAAAATCTTGGGCAACTAAAACCACGAATTTTGCGAAGCCAGAATTCCGAGGGTGGTTTTATGAATTTGCGCCATTTTAAATTGAGTTTGAGTCCACGCAAATCTCGCTCTTACAAGTCTTTAGTAAAATTATCCCTCTCACCTGTTTACATTTGAATCGAAAAACCTTTCCAAACATTCCGGCTGTTAAATCCTGTGGTTTTGATGGCCACAGTTGATTTTAAACGACGTGAACAGCTTAAAATACAACATGGCGAGCGGACATTTCAAACTCTTGGAGACATAATTCGACGGTTCTGCCTTCTAAACGTCTTGAAATCAAACTGTAATCAGGGTCACACGCTTCGCTGATCCTTGTAAGAACGGAAACTGTATTGTTGACAATTTTTGGCTTGATACTTGACCTTTGGGAGGGTTTGATTTTCATCCAGCTTCGAGTTGCTCGGGATGGCGTGACAAAACACAGTGAACCCGAAAAAGGAGAGATCCTGGGAACGAGGATGGCATAAGGCCCTAATGTCGTTTCGCGCTGAGCCATGAACCTGGGAAAGAAGGACAAATGGCAAAAGAACAAAGAAAGATCTTAAGATTAATTAATTATGTTAAAACTATGCTAAATAATGACCACCTTTATTATTGTGTCGTATACTTGCGACTGCAAAAACTAAGGTGAATGAAGTAAATTTACGTACTACAATGATAATAGGGACTTTAAGCAAATCACTACGGAAGACGCTACTGCGGCTACCGTGACAAAGGGGAGTGGAGAGAGTACATCCGTGAGCGCTCGAGGAACAGTGAAAAGCGAAGTTGTTTGCGAAATGGTATCGACGGCAAGGAAGTTGGAAGCCTCTCTAAGGTTCTTTCATTTAGGTTTCTGAGAACGGAATTGCATTTTTCAAAAGAACATGGTCTTTATTCTTCTTTGTTGGGACCAAGAGATGATTTCTGAACGAATCTTACAACTTTTGAAATGCCGTACATTTTCTGTATTTTGAACCACAACATTAACAATCTATTAAGTGTTGAAAGTACGAATTAAAACGCCTAACTAAATATAATTTTAACTGAAAGTAAATTCAAGCATAAGTAGAATCTTTCCCCCGCATAAATAAGGCATAAAAGCATATTCATTCAACTTCTAAAGCTGGACTTTCAGGATAAAATCTTAGAGCTTGCGAATTTCGCTTCGATCGCTATGCCGGCTGTTTCAATTTCAATCGCCAAAATTGTTCGAAAATTAGTGATAGAATCACACGTTTTTGGGCGGCAAGTTTGAGAAAAATTACATTGTCATTGACTAAAAAGGATATAAGATCCGTTGAAACACTTTAAACACTGAGAAATCCGTAAGAAAAGAATACAGAAGCGAAATAATCTCTATGTAGTAGCGACTACGGCCAAACCATCCCGCTCACGTTGTCGAATTTCATACTACGGCTGAACATCAGCGATAGACGTGAGAATTTACTTCCGGTAGCCGTAGTAGAGCCCTCCGTCACCCCCAAGCGCTCTTTTAGGCGCTGTTTAGGGTCATGCATTGTGTACCATTTGTGACGTCATCAGTTTTTAGCGTCCGAAGATATTTTTTCAATTATCGGCAAGGGAAGGAGGAAATCGTGCTAAACATACCCAGATGAGACCGATTGGATGAATTGAACTGGAGTTTCACGCAAACAACCTCTGAACTTTATGTTACAAAATCAAAGGAAAATTTGCCCTTCCCACTGACGGCTACTTGACGATCAAAATTTCCACATTCCGCGACGTTTGGGTGAAAACTTTACATTGTCAAGAAAGACTATTAAAAGGTCAACAAAACTGACCAAAAAAGAACAGACAAAAAGGAACTAAAAGAACGGGCTTGAGAATGAAAAAGAAACAGTAAAGGCAAGTCGTGTTTTTTTCGTTCAAAAACTGTCGAAATTTCAATCAGTACGCATGCCCGAACTAAAATTCTCAAATACTTCTACAAATGGCAGGAGGGTTTAGTTTGCCCAGCTGCAAACGATGTTATTGACTGTTCGACCTCAATTTGGCTAGATAATGGCCATAAAATGGCAAATCTAGCCTGAAAAAGCGGGGTTTTTTTGGTGGAAATTTAAGAGTCAAAGGGTTAACCACATCGCTGTGTTTGCTTGAAGATGACACTTTTTAACATATTTTTGCAGGATCTCTCAGGAAAACACTGAAACGGGTTGAAATGGCCACAAAAAAGGGATTTGAGGGGTTTTTGGTTTAAGTCTCTAATGTAGTAATGTTTACACTCCAACAACACAGGGCTGTACCTCCTCTCGCTACGGCCCTGTGTTGTTGGAGTGTAAACATCCAATTTCATTGGACCTGGTTATCACACACATGATAGATATGAACTGTGTAGCGCCAATCGTATCAAATGAATATGTTTGAAAAAAGTTATAAAAGCGCTTTTAAAACTAAATGTTCAAAAGTATCACACACATGTATTGTTTTCAGGGCTAGGGTCCATTGTTGTGTTGTTTGTTCTATTGTTTTCTCAGCCAATCTTGTGAGGCGTTCTGAGAGGTGCGTACCGCCTCATTTCCTCCGCTAATCCAGAACTTCTCTTCGCCATTTTGATCACACGAGCGCCGGCGCATAGAATCGTAAAGATCACAGGGAAACAAAGCATGGACTCGAGGTGCCGTTAATGGTTAACTTACCGCTGCATAAAACAGTGGCAACTGGGAACTAGGCAACCGCTGGTAAAGATTCTGCGGACTCTTGGCTCAAGAACTGGAATATGAACGAGTAGTCCGAACGTCAGAGTGAGAAAAAATGACTACAAGCATTTATATTTCTCATTTTATTTCCATTTTGGGCTCAACAATGTAGTAAATTTCACTTCAGAATCTTTCCTCGCGAAGCGAGGTTAAAAAAAGGGGCCGTACCTCGGGAGCTAAGCCGCGCGAAATCGGTTTCAAAGAAGACGAAATGGAATGGCGAATCGGGAGTTTCGACGCGCGGTGCACCCTCCCTCGAGCTTCGCGAGGTTCTGCGAGACACGTATTTCTAGTTTAAAATAAAAACGTGAGATTAAGAGACTACTTCGTGAGACCGTGAGAAAAGATTGAAAATCGTGAGACTCACAGCGAAACTTATTTTGTTATTATTTTATTCTAGTTTTTATTTATGTTGATGTGATATCTTACAAGATTTTATCAACTCAACAAATGTAGATGTAGATGTAGTAGATGGAATCGTGAGAGTTGGCAGGTCTGGAAACGACATTAGGGCCTCATCTCATCCTCGTTCCCAGGATCTGTCCTTTTTCGAGTTCACAGTGTTTTGTCACGCCATCCCAACCAACTCGAAGCTGGATGAAGATCAAACCCTTCCAAAGGTCAAGTATCAAGCCAAAAATTGTCAACAATACAGTTTCCGTTCTTACAAGGATCAGCGAAGCGTGTGACCCTGATTACAGTTTGATTTCAAGACGTTTAGAAGGCAGAACCGTCGAATTATGTCTCCAAGAGTTTGAAATGTCCGCTCGCCATGTTGTATTTTAAGCTGTTCACGTCGTTTAAAATCAATTGTGGCCATCAAAACCACAGGATTTGACAGCCGGAATGTTTGGAAAGGTTTTTCGATTCAAATGTAAACAGGTGAGAGGGATAATTTTACTAAAGACTTGTAAGAGCGAGATTTGCGTGGACTCAAACTCAATTTAAAATGGCGCAAATTCATAAAACCACCCTCGGAATTCTGGCTTCGCAAAATTCGTGGTTTTAGTTGCCCAAGATTTTTATTGCATATTTGTAGAGAGGAAGCATTGTTTTTTTACTGAGTAGTGACCTCCGGGATCAAAGCAACGTAACAGAGTGCGAAAACATGACCTGAATTTTAGTAAAATTTCGCTTTCAAATAACGGTGTTTCATTCATAAAGATTCAAAAATCTCTCAAATATTTAGTGCTTAACGTAAAGTAATGGGAATCAGTTCACATCGCAAAGAATTCAATATACAATCTCTACATTTGAATATCTTTCTCTTGTCCTGGTTCAAATCAACAAACAAAATAGTTTTTTGAGGGGCAGTAAACGACCGCAAAATGACCGCAGTGAGGCCGCATGTGAGGTTAAGCCGCGGTTTGACAAATATATTAACCGCAGCAAACTGAAACTTATATTTTTATGATAACTTCAAACAGGCCTTCCATATCAGGGAGTTTGAGGAAATTCGATTTTCCATTTTCGGTAAGGCTAAGGTGATTGTTACAGATTCTTCCTCTTAAACCACAGGCAGACCAATCGTGATGTGTGAGTCACATCAAGTACAGTAATGAAATATAGATACTAAGTAATACGATTTGGAATTGAGAAGCGATAGAAAAATCGAAAATATTACACAATAAAGTCTTCTCACCTTTACTTTATTGCCTCTTGATGTATCCTGACCGGTTTAAATGCATTTTTACCACTTTTGTCACTCGCCCCACTATCCACTATAAAAGAAGGGAAGGCTGGAGACCTCTGAGCGAACCCTCGCCACGCGAAAGCCGATAAATTCTAAACAATTCAACTCAAGCTCCCCGAATTGCCACCAGTGAGGCCGCAGGTTAAAGGTCTACCCGTACGATTCGTGCTGGCTTACAAATTCCCTTTCACGGGCTCTAAAAAGGCTCCGTTTTGGAGCGATTCTGGCCATCTTCGCTTCGCCATTGTCCGCGATCCCAACGGCTGCACTACGAAATTCGCACACTAAAGCTTAGCGACTGCGTCACAGAGACAAAATGACATTCACCCGAGGGGAGGGTCGTTACTTTTGCCCTCGCGCAAATTGACACCGTCGTGGGAGACGGTGCGTGTAATTCGAACGGAAACCACACGCGTGACCTGTCACTTTTTTGTCTGTCACGGATTTAAAACGGAGCTTGTTAACGGCTACAACGGTTCAGAAACTGTTGAACTTTTTTTCTTTCGCAGGTAATCAATTCCTCTAGTCGTTTGGTTTCATCAAGATATTTCATTCAACAGTTATTTTAAGAGCTACAATTAGTCAAGCGTAACGAGGAGAAGAATACTGGTCAGCTGGCGTCTCGGCTAGGACGGCTAGCTTCAACGCTTTCTTGATATGCTCGCCGGCGAAAATTAAATTCTAGCTAGTGGCAGATAAATTCTGATATCTTGATCGCTTACTCTTTAGCCGTTATTCAGTCTTTAATTCAATTGAATCGATGGAATGTTATTCGAGTTATGAATTCTCAAAGGTACATGTACATCATATCTTTAGACTCTTTAGAATGGAACGGTCCGATTTAGGACAATTTCCCATCCGTGCGCTAAAACGGGCGGACAAATCGTCACTTATATAAAATCGTCCATTACAAAAATACAGTTTCAAACGACTAGTTCTTCTAGATATAACAATAAAATAACTTTCGCACTACATCGAGAAAGGTGCAACAAGAAAGAACAATTTCTTCACGGCAGATTTTGATCACGTGCTAGGCAACGAGATCTGCCAACAGATCGAATTTCATTTGAACGCCTGAACAATTATTTTGAAGGGCTTGCAGTGAAGGGCCGAAACAGAACAAAAATTTCGAACGGCTGGCTGTGAACGGCTATGGAAAAATTTCGAGTGGAGTGAGTTTTCAGTCAGAAAGCGAATGAAACCAAAATAGGTCACTTTATGTAAACAAGGGCCCCAAGTGCCAGCGTCACGCAAAATTCATGTTTGAAATTCTTTCTGAACTTCATGTTTACTAATTGTGAAGATAAATCTTGAATGAAACTAAATATGATAATCGATGTCATACAGCGGGGAAAGGTACGTAGCAGAAAAGACAGAAAACAAATTTAGCCCTTTTAAGTTTGTTGTAGTTGTCAGGAAGTAGTAGTTGTAGTAGTAGTTGTAGTTGTTTGTTGTATGAAATATCTTGATGAAACCAAACGACTAGAGGAATTGATTATCTGCGAAAGAAAAAAAGTTGAACAGTTTCTGAACCGTTGTAGCCGTTAACAAGCTCCGTTTTAAATCCGTGACAGACAAAAAAGTGACAGGTCACGCGTGTGGTTTCCGTTCGAATTACACGCACCGTCTCCCACGACGGTGTCAATAGCGAAGCGCACAATTACTATTTATAGAACTAAAACTCAGACAAACAAACCAAAAGTGACTCTCAGGGGATTCCTAATAAGGAATTTCTATTGTCAGAAATGCAAGAATAAACAAGAATAAATTATAAACTCAGACAAACATGAGTACTGACGTCATTTGTGCGCTTTGCTATTTGCGCGAGGGCAAAAGTAACGACCCTCCCCTCGGGTGAATGTCATTTTGTCTCTGTGACGCAGTCGCTTAGCTTTAGTGCAGACGTTGGGATCGCGGACAATGGCGAAGCGAAGATGGCCAGAATCGCTCCAAAACGGAGCCCTTTTAGAGCCCGTGAAAGGGAATTTGTAAGCCAGCACGAATCGTACGGGTAGACATTTAACCTGCGGCCTCACTGGTGGCAATTCGGGGAGCTTGAGTTGAATTGTTTAGAATTTATCGGCTTTCGCGTGGCGAGGGTTCGCTCAGAGGTCTCCAGCCTTCCCTTCTTTTATAGTGGATAGTGGGGCGAGTGACAAAAGTGGTAAAAATGCATTTAAACCGGTCAGGATACATCAAGAGACAATAAAGTAAAGGTGAGAAGACTTTATTGTGTAATATTTTCGATTTTTCTATCGCTTCTCAATTCCAAATCGTATTATTACCTAGTATATATATTTCATTACTGTACTTGATGTGACTCACACATCACGATTGGTCTGCCTGTGATTAAACTTGCCATTTGCTTAGCGATCGAGCTCCGGGTCGAGCGTAAGTGTCAGCTACTGAATCTAGTGAATGCAGTGTAGTCTTACTTTTAAACCCGTGTATACGTGAAAGCATGATGAACAGGTTATCGGCAAGGGTGTTTAAATAAAATTCACTTTCTCACTCACTCACTCACTCACTCACTCGCTCCTTCCATCAGCTGTAAACTTAGTGAGCAAATGCTTTGTTACGAACACGTTTCGTAACAGGAATTCAACGTGAATCCAACGATAACAATAATTAATTTGATGTAAACGAATATAGACAACAATAAGCTTACAGATGTTTCGCGTTTGGAGTTTTTAGTGCAACATTAAAATCGATCTAAAAGGATTTTGCAATCTAAACACGCGTTCAGATGCGTATCTAGCTTAAAATAATAAAATTTAGTTCGTAGGTAGTATGTGCTCTTGGACAGCGCAGTGATTGAGTTTGTGGCTTAGTCCCGGACGGCCCAAGTTCGAATCTCTATAAAGTCCCCCTTTTTTTTTCTTTTCTTTTTTCCTTTTTTTTTTCTTTTTTCGAACTGGACATTATGAAAGTGATGTACTTTTTTTTTCGTTCGTCAAAAATCCTTACGTTTAATTTAAAATCAAAGGTTCCTTGCGAGCCAAGTCGTGAATATGAAACAACCATCGGGGACCTTTTCCTACCCTACACAAGGTGGGTACTCTTAGATTGTACATGTTATGACTACTTCCCTTAAGTTGCAGATCCACGTATCAATATATTTTACCAAAGAGGATCTCTAAAACCTTAAAACCTTCCTCTATGCGTAGCTAGTATTAACACGAAAGAATGTGTTTACTAGCGAAAATGAAAATTACGGACAAACTTCGTCGCTCATTTGTTGTCGTTGGAATATCGTCGAAGGTATGCTATGTTTTCATGACCGTTTGGCTTCAGTTTGCCCTCCTCAGGACGAGTGGCTCCTTGACGGAACCAAAAAAATGAAAAATGAAAGGGAGTGAAGGAAAGAAAAATGGAGGAAAGTGATTAGCCTACGACACGAGGTATTCCCAAGCGGTCACCCATCCAAGTACTAACCTCGCCCGACAGGGCTTAACATCGGTGATCAGACGAGAACCGGCGCATGTCAACCAGTGACAGTGTTCCTAAAGTTTACGATGACTTTTCTCCAGTAATCGCAATAAGTATTCACGACATCGAACTGTGTCAGTGTGAAAACGTAAGCTTACGGCATTATTGCCTTACGCGTTACGCGTTAGCATTTCTTCTTCTCGGGTTGGCTCTTAGAAGCCTTTGATTAGACATCATTTTAAGCTTATGTTTCTCTGTAAAAGCACTCAAATCACTTGGGAATCAATGCTGCAATGAGTTAAAGGCGCCACGAGTTCAAGCTGTGTACAGCTTCTTGTTAGATAATAAAGCCTTTTAATCTTGCCAAATTGTTGAATTGCTCATTGTTTTGTTTTACGACAAGTGAAAAAAAAAAACCACAAAATAAAATAATAATCAAATTTTCACACATTCCACACCGGGTAATAAAATTCCACGAATTCCCTGAAACACAGGAAATTTCGTCATGTACCTAGCTTTATAATGAAAAGAAACATAAATTCAATAAACAATCCGGGTAAATCCGATTAACAAAAATCTACAGCTGGAAGATTAATAGTGGGAGTTCTTTGTAAAATTCCTGCCCCTTCTCCAGCCTCTTGAGATGTTCCATACTCCTTATAGAGTACTCGCCCGGTTTGTAGGAACCAGTCTTGAGTCTGTTCCTGTGGTTGTGGATGAAAAGAGGTTTTGACAAGCGAGACACGACGCATAAGCTAGCCTCCTACGCAGACGTTCTTAGGGCTCGTCACGCAATCTTTTCTCCCCCACGAACGTCTGCTGAAACGGGCGGTTAAATTCCATTCCTTTTGTTCGCAAAGATCAGCTGGAGATCACGTGCAGATTGCTGGAGGACCAATCGGCGTTAAGTCATTGTTTAATAAAAAGCCAATCATAAGCTGTGTTAGAACAGGCTCCCCAGACCTAGCGAAGATTAATTTTCCTGCGAGTTTATTCGACCGCTAAGTTTATTTATGTATGCGAAGTGATTCCAAATCCTTGCTTCCTGTATGGGCGAAACTCCGAAAAAAATCGTCGGAAATAACTGCTTTCTCTGTAGTATTCCTTTGATTCCTACTGGGAGAGTACGAGTGTTCGGCAAGAGTTCGGTGAACATCTCAGGCGTTATCGAAAGCGCCGTGGAAATAGATGTATGTGTGTTTTCGTCGAGTGACCCGTTTGTCTGCACCAAGTACATCCAAGTGTTACAAGCGGTTACTTCAAACAGTTCAAGACGAGATAAAAGAGGACTACAAGAAAGGAGTACTAAGAACTAAACGACTTCGCTTGCTTCGCTTGCTTAAAGAGTGTAGAAAAGTAACCACTTGCATCCGTAAGAACCACAAAACAGCTACCATGCTGGAGATTCAAATATTTCAAACCGGAAACAATGACGCCGTACTTCTGACAATGGAGGTACTGCCTAGCTCCGAGAAACACGCCAACTTTTAAAAACGCAGAATAAACTCTGAGGAGAGCTAAAAACCATTGCAATATACCACTGTTCCAAAATAGACCGTGACTATCGTATAAGACTTGGATCTTACACTCTTTTAGCCGTCTATAGCCTCTCGTCAATAAGGATTTAAATCGACGATTTGAAACGTCTCTCACACACTCGTTGAAAGGCCACGCGTCTCGCGTGAAATTTCCTAAGGTCCAAAGTGCACACTTCCTTGCTTTGGAAGTGCGCTGTGATTGGTCTATTTTTTTAACCGCTCGTTTCAGCAGACGTTCGTGGGGGAGGAAAGATTACGTGACGAGCCCTAAGGACGTCTAAGTAGGAGGCTGCTCATAAGCTCGTTTGCTCTAACAAGTATAACGTATAACCCCCAAGGATTTTCCTATTTTGTATGAGATACGGGGAGGCTCTTTGTATATTTCTCATAGCAATGGTCGGTTCTGAATTAAATGCCATTTGCTCATTAAGATGTTTTGAACTTGATTAGGCAGTGCCGGGTGGTACGTTGTTACGAAAAGCATAATTATTTTTCACACGTTCTCCTTTTGCTGCAAAGATGACTTCCGTATGCCTCCAACATTTGTGAGTAACCAAATGGGCAGTAAAAACATTATTAAACATGACCTTTCTTCAAGCTACTGTATTTACCAAACTCGATCGAACTCTAATCCCTTGGATTGGGTTCGATTGCTTCGAATGCTTTCCATTGGCTCAGAAATCGAGCTCACAGAAAGTTCGGAGTTCGATTTGGTTCGATTTGTTCGATTGAGTTCGATTGGTTCGGAAATCGAACTCACACAAAGTTTGTTGTTCGATTTGTTTCGATTGCCGAACTCAATCGAACTCAATCCATGGATTGAGTTCGATTGAGTTCAACTGAGTTCGATTGACACCCCGGACTATTTTTACAGAATGGCGACAAATTCGGCCTCAAATTTGGCCTTGACTTTTTACAGAATGGCGACAAATTCGGCCTCAAGTTGTATGCTGTGTATAAAGCAACGTTCACCTCGATGGGAGAAATACAGGACTGACAATAATAAGACCAAATGACGGAAATCGTATGTCATGCGCATGCGTAAGAGGCATTTGTCATGTATTTTAATGTACCACAAGAAAAGAAGCCTTTAAAATGTTCAGTTTTTCTGTCATGCAATCTTCGTTTTGTTTTTCCAATGTAGAAATCCCGACAATCCCAACAACTAGCCTTCTACACAACTTTTGACATTTGGGATTATTTTAAAGGGATCACAAGTACTTGTCATGCATCTGCTATCGCAGACCACGTCACATCAACTGGTCACAACTTCAAATGGGACCACTTTCAGATATTGGCAAAAGGTCGGTCTGATACTCACTGTAAGATTAAGGAGACTCTACTTATTCAGGAACTCAGACCTACCCTTAACGATAATGTCAGTAGCGAAAAGCTAATTCTTTATTAGTTTGCATCTTTTATATGCAATTTTTTTTTTTTCTCATCTTATATTATTGTTGTTGTTAATTAGTTACTTATTATTCATTTAAATTTAGTTGTTACTTGTATTCTAAACGGTCACTTCTAAGGATGTATGTTGTAACATACGAAACGTCAAGTTAATATTTTGTTTTCCAACATGCGTTTTATTGTCATGTTTGTCACTGCAGTTTGTGTGCTATTTCTTATTAAGCTACGATGGCCAAGGAGAATTAATTTTTACAATAAATTGTTTATTATATGACAGAAGTCTTCTCCCAAGTCTTTGTGTTTGCAACTGATTTCCCATGCGCGTACTTAGAAGGGTGTAATATCATGTCATATTTGCAGGAGCCACGAAACTCTTTAAAACCTCTAATTTCATTGGCCCTGGGTATCACGAAGCTCTATTGTTTCGGGGCTAGGATCCATTCTTCTGTTGTTTGTTCTATTGTTCTCTCAGGCAATCCTGTGAACCGTTCCAAGAGCTTCGTGGCGCCCCTATACTTGGACCATTGGTGCGTATTCGCACTGTAAAATGCTATGTCCAATAATAATGACCTGTACTCAATATTCAAACGACGGGAACTTTGTCATTACGCGTATGTTTTCGACAGTATGGACGGACAGTGCCACCCTAAAATATGTTCTCAAATGTTTGGAATTTCTAGCCTGTTCCAGGCGTTCAGATTGTGGGGAGCAGCGAAAAGCGGCGCGCGAAAGAAAAATCCGGCGCAAGAGAAAAAAAACGAGGGGAATCTCAACGCCTGGAACAGGATATGGAACTTCCGTTTGCGGTTTCAAATTTTTGGAAATTTTTGCACGGACTAAATTTTGTTTTTGACTGTAGTGCGACCAGGCCCCAGGTTAAAGAATGCGGCGCATGTGCTAATGAGGCAAGGTAAACAAAGATTCGCCGATATGACCACCTCTCAATAAGTGAGCGGGCTCCTTCGATTCAAATAAAAGAGGGGTGGTTCCACCCCGGACTAGTTGTCTTTTGTTTTAATGCCCACGTTAAGATGGCCGACATTTAACTAACAAATAAGACTGAGTAAGCTAGGCTAAGTCCTACCAAAAAAACAGTGTTTTTCCGATGAATACGCATCTCTTCTGCGGATTTAACTGCTTCTTTATAAGGCTTTATTTTAGCAGGTTTACGAGTATGCGTAGATATTTTAATTTAAAACCTAATCTTACTGCTGAGCTTGTGAAAGACTAGCGCTCTCTACTGTTAAAGTGTCGTTCAAAGCTCAGAACTTATTTCCTGTTATTATTCTACTGTGGTATCTTTTAACCCTATCTTCATTGACACGATAACCACGAATCTTGCCTCGCATTAATGTTATTGTGCTCTTAGCGTCGTCACAAATAGGTGCGACTCATTCCAGATCCCCAGCGTATTAACTTCCCTATTTAAAGAGGCGTTTATAGGTATTTCGGCCTCTTTTCGCTCTTACGCTTCAGGCCTTCGTACGCCACGTTGTTTTGCACAGTTTCAGTCACACGTCGCCGAAGCTTTCTCATGGCCGCTCCTATTCCACTGTACCTATCGACCCTAATCCTGTCGCTTTGGTCACTCTGCATTACGGATCCCCCAGCTGCCGTTCCAGTTGCTGTCGCAGAACCTTAACAAATTCAAGCCGCAGCTCAACAAGCCGGGTGCGTACTTCGTATTTAGTGTGGCCTTTTTTTGCTTTCATTCATCACGCGTTTCGTTCTATTTGGTTTCATTTCATGTGTGGTCGCGCGTTCGACCGTAGTTTTACTGTTGGTCGTTGTGTTCGACCGTTACGTAAATGTTTGGTCGTGTGTTCAAACATAGCTGGCTGTTGGTCGTGTGTTCGACCGCTACTTAAATGCTTGGTCGTGTGTTCGACCGTAGTTCGGCTGTTGGTCGTGTTTTTCGACCGTTACTAAAATGTTTGGCCGTGTGTTCGACCGTAGTTTGGCTGTTGGTCGTGTGTTCGACCGTTACTAA